>CAOJCQ013105314.1:0-12686 GCA_948356215.1 Stillingia texana | reverse complement strand
CTCTAACCTTCCCAAATAGGTCCCCATGTATCCTTGAAGTGCTTCCTTGTACTTCTTGGCTCTCGATCTTGTCACGGGTCCACTCGGGATGGTCAATCCTTCGTGCTCACTTCCATGATGCGTCCTCGTGCTCGCATCAATTTGGGTAACTGAATTACAAGATTTTAAAGAGTTGATATTAAATTATAAATTGAGAAAAAAAGTGTGGACTATTTCTATAATTAATCCAAATATATATATATGATGAGAAGATATAGTTATGACTCAAGTATGGAGCAAGTGTGTATTTGTATGATGACAAGACAAGACATATTAAGGATTTTCTATATAGTTAACTAAAAAATATATTTATAAATAAAAGTAAGAAAGAGAAATAAAAAAGATACCTTTTTGTATATGGGAAAATCAATAGAATGATGCTGGGAATGTGAAATTGATTCTCATTCTTTTCTTCTTCTTCCTATTCTAAAGAGTGATGTTGGTGTTGGGCAACATATAATGGCTTCATCACTTATTGATTCAACGCTCCTTTGATTCAATTTTGATGGCATTTCAACTGTTTTTTCATATCCTATTATTGACTTTATTTTGTTACACTAATATACTTTGATTTCTTTCAATGATTGCCAACAATCCAATAGATAATTATCATTATCAACACAGAAAGCCGTTAGCTCATCTAGATTCAAAAGTGTATTCGATGTTAACAGAGGAAACAATCCCCTCCTAGGCATGGGTTTTTTTCTTCCCTTCCAATAATATATTCCATTTTTTCACAACAATTTATAAATAAAATGTGAAAATTCAGCATCTGCACAGCAACAGATGGTGTGAATGCTACTTTTAGCCTTTCACATCCTATCAGGATAAGGTTTTGTAGATAAGAGAATTGAAACCCAGTTGATGGAGACAACATAAAAGGTATAATTTCAACATCATCGTCACTGCTTGAACTGAGTTTCTTAGTATCATATGTAATAGCTCCTTCTGTCCCCTCTCATTTCACCTGTCATATATGTATATATACAACAAATTAGTTACTTTCTTCATATTATAAATGTCCTAATAATTATAATTAATAATTAAATCTCCATAAAATACACACTTGCTTTCTATTTGGGCATATTTATTTATTCTAAAGGATATTCTTTGTACCAAACAGAAAACGCCTTTCATATCATAATTTTGAATCTGTATACCCATAAATTGATGTGTGGTGAACATAAACAAGTTATTAGAATTGTTTTGTAAAATTAAATAGGAACTTCTTCATTAAATCAAGACTAAGAGAAAATTTTAATTTACATAATAAATCTATTTGGGGCTGATGTTTCAATAGAGGCTGGTTTATCTTACTGCTCGTTATATTTTAGTAAAAACAATCGACATAATATAGAAAGTAGAAAGGCTGCAGGATTTATATTAAATTATGGCCTAATAGGTATTAAATTATGGCCTCAACCTATTGAATATCCACAGTATAGTCATAATTTTTTTCCACAATACAAAATATTTCACCCTTTTTCTTTAGCTAAAAAATCATTCAGCTTAAATTTAAGAAATTACAAGTCGTATTATTATTGTGGACTTGTTATATCATTTCTAATGATGACACATCACCTGCCACATTGCAGACTGAAATAATTTTTATATTTAAAAAACTAAAGTTGAGTATTTATACAATATAAAAAAATTCTGACTGAAATAATCTTTATGTTTAAAAAACCAAAGTTGAGTATTTATACAATAAAAAAAATTATGACTATACTATATTTTTAACAATCTCAATGATTATGTGTAAAATTAACCACAATCTGAACAACCAAAATGTCAGGATCATAAGTATGACACAATAAAAAATACAATATAAATAAAAAAATCGATAAATGTTAAATTTTAAGGATTTTGAGAAATAAAACATATAAAAATATAATTTTTGCGGATGATATGTAACTTTTTTAATTAAACTATGTATGTATTAATTTTCTTCAATATTTAAAAACTAAAATTGAAAAGATAGAATATCAACAGAAACTCGGAGAAAAAAAAATATCAGCAGAAACTCGGAGAAAAAAAAATCTCAATACAATAAAAAATCTAGAAACACAAATAAAAACAATATAAAAAGATAACATAAAAATTAAAATTAAATAAAAGATATATGCCAAATTAGATTGAATATTTTGTAAAAATATAAAATTATCTTAGAATATGTTAGGTACTTCTAGAGAATATTATTAGTTAAGATAAAAGTTTTTATATAAAAATGAATAGAAAGTTAGATATTTATTTGTTCAGTTACTTGTTTATTGATTTTAATCTATATTATTAATTTTTTAATTAAAATATCTATTTTAGTTTTTTTTTGTGTTTTGAGAGAGTTTTAATTAAATTATACATGTTCGATACAACCATAGTGTAGACCCCTAATAAACAAACCAGATTTAATTAAAATTGCGGAAAGTTGTAATTAAAAGAAGAAGAAATATGGTAAAGGAAGACATCCCATGTAAGTCCTTTCTTCAGCTCCATTCTCTCTGTCTACCCATAACCCTATCAGATTTGGAACATGGTTGAGATTCAGACTTGTGAGATTAGGAAAATCCCAAACCTCATTTTCTGTTATCTTCTCATCATCCACTTCCTTTATCCCTTCCATTACTTTACAACTATGTATCTCTATGTTCTGGAGTTGGGTCAATCCTCTTGCTGCAGACAGCAGAAATAAACTTTTCAACTAATCGCATCCTTTTACATAAATCTCTTTTAACTGAGGGAACCAAACATGTGGAATCTGATCCAATCTCCCTTCAATTATGTACTCTAATTCATCACAACCTATAATCGTCATCAAGCAATAGAAATGAATCCTTTAGTTGATCAACGAGTTCACGGACTCCCTTGTTTGCTTCTTGAAAGTTATTGATGCTTAAAAACAGACTTAAGCCCATGCTGTATCTGACCAAAGATTCGATAGGAATATTATAATCTTTCAAAAACAAGCAACAGAGCGAAAAGCATGATCTGCCTTCCTCTTGTTGCATATCATAACTTAGTTTGATCGGATAAGACACATTTTCCATGTGTCCTTGCACATTTTCTGGCTTAAAATTTCATAGCTGTTGGAGTGTATCTTCCCAATTATCTTTGGACTTATTTTTCAATGCATTAGCAAGAGTTACGATAGCAATAGGTAAACCTCCACATTCATCTGCAATCTTCCTGGCTATTTGATGCTTATCATCTTGTTTTGCAGAATCACTTGCCTTCTTTCAAAACATATCCCGAAAATGATCAAATTGGCTCTAAGTCCAAACTTAAAAAATATAGGTCTATGTCTTAGCTTTTTGAATTGGTATTACCCAACTCAATCAGAGTTATAGAACTCAAGATATGCTCAATTTACTAAGACATGTTTCCATCTAAAGCATCCATTTCATTCTTAGTCTTTAACCTAACTTATGTCTATGTTATGTTTTGATTTTTTCAAATGGTTAAACCTTTACAATTACTCCATTATGTGTCTATTATCCATAAATTTAGAGATCATGCACTTTAGAATCAAATTGAATGCATTCTACCCTATTTTGTACCCGAATTTCCACACTATCACACCAATCACACCAATTCACCAATTCTTAACTCAAACTTAAACTCAAACCACATTCATCAATCTTCTAATTCCTATCACACACAATCTACCATAAGTCTTCTAGCAATCAAATCACACACATAATCATGTTCTACCATATGATAATTCATACATTTTCTTACTTTCTACAATATGATTATTCTTACCTAAGTCTTGGATTCACCACCCTTGTCTTTGCACTCACTCTTGCACCTTCTCCTTGCCCTTCCAATTCTTACTTTCTACACACAACAATTACCATAAATTGGGTATACTTCCATACCCAAATCATTTCCAAAACACTTACCTTTGTGATACCCTTTTCTTTACCTTTTTTTGATGGATTTCACACACCAATTCACTTACTTCTTCACTTATTCATGGTTTCTCATCTTACTTAGGTCTTTCACTTAGATTTTATTCTAGGAATTTAGGTAGAAATGAAGATGAAAATGAGGGAAAATGGAGTGAACACTTTGGCCGAAACCTAGATAGAGAAAGTAACTACAAAATGAAGCAAATTTCAAACTAAAGGAAGGAGTTTTGTTTCCTTAGGTTGGCCGGCCAAGCATGAGGTGTGAAATGCCACCCATCCATCATTTATGCTACCATGTGTCATGTTTGTATTGGTTAGGGTTTAAGTTTTCATCTTTACAAATTTACCACACTTCTTATTTCTTTCAATTTAGTCCATACCCATTTCTAATTAGCTTTAAATCTTTCATTCAATCTCAATTGAATCCCCGAATTAAACCCTACTTTAATTATCATACGTATCTAATCCATATAATACGACTATGGTGTATTTCAGGTCATTAAAGATATGCCCTAGAGCTATAGTTGTAACTATAATTCATGTATATGTAATCTTTAAATGATTAATAAAGGCATTCTTCATTACATTATGTTATGTTTAAATACATGTGTTTTTGAATCTTAAACAATTTAATGAAGTTCTTGATATCTATCATAGTATGGATGCAATCATAAAAAAGTTATGATAATGATATGTATATCATATACAAATGTAAAATATTTAAATAAATTCTTGACCAGAGTATTCTAACAATATGGGGGCATTGTAGAGTGCATATTGAGATCAACATATGTTACATTTCTTGAATGGTTCAAACAGTTAATCTCATTGACTGTGATTATGGAGATGATCTAAATGAACATGTGGATTCTTGTTAGAGAATAAGTACATCAGAGACCTGCTAGGAGATTCTCACATGGATGATAGTATCTAAATTCGGTGAATAGGTATCTCATCATAAGTAACAGTGCATATTATCCTTAGACTTAATATTATCAAGGTAATCTTAAGTAGCATCTCGTAGACTTTAACTTTATAGCAACGTACCACATGAGTGGTGCACATGGCCTTGAGATTGGGTATTCTTAGAACTACTTAAAGGTTTTCATATGATTAACAAAGGATTCACTATCCCAAGATACTTATCATAATTAGGAGAGTTCATATCACGAAAATTATATTGATTTTATTTTAAAGTTCTTGGCAGACCTTTATGCTAAAGTTCAATGAGATTCAAAGGTAGCATTAAAGAGAATAAAAATCCAACATATTTCTAACATATTTGAAATTACAGAATTGACTATTCTATATTCTGATTCTGAACCATATGAAGGTAAAGTGATAGGATGCACTACAGTGACATCTGTTTATAGAATGAGATCATGTAAATCACATCTAAATCTACTATCTCTTAGGGTCATGATGCTTTTGGTTGGGGCCGCTCATGACCTGTACAAAAAGAACACTTAGTAATGTAAATCAATAGCTGAGGATTAAAAGAGTTTAATTTTGGTGTTTCAGTTTCTCTGAATACAACAGTTCAATATGTGCTGCAACTGATAGAGATCCCAGAAAGTCACACACCCATAAAGTTATGAAAACAAAGGTAAAACTTGAAGTTAATGATTTAAGATATCATTCCAAAAGTATAGAAGAGATATGAGAAATCATAACAGAAGAAATTCAAGGAATGTTCCTAATAATTTTGAAATTGATTGAAAAGGTTTTCTGGACTTTTCTGTTCTGATTTAATTATTTACATGATATTTATAATTGTTATTAAATGTCCATATAAAATTTGGAGTCATTTTGAACTCATTTGGACCAAGAAAACAATAAAAGAACTTGTTGAGCCCAATTAAAGGGCTAGGTGCATATTGTAGTGTTTAGGCCCAAAGAGAATTTATTATTGAGCTTTTAATTATTAAATGAATCTATAATTAATTATAGATTAACCCATTTAATTATTTAATTAATTAGATTAATTAAAACGCTCAAAATGATAAATATCATAAGAGTTATAGATAACAGGAAAATATTTTTCCTTATAGGAAAAATAAGATGGAAGAAAATTTTTATGAGATAGGGATAGATTTTTAGCCTATTTTCTCTACTCTAAGAAATCCTTTCTCCTTTTGAATATAGGATTACTAGCCTATAAAAGAAAGAGAAATCTCATAAGAGAAAGGTCATACACTCATAACATTCTTTACTTCTCTTTCACATATTCAAAATCTTCACTTACTCCTAAGTGAATTTTATGAGCTCTATAATCCTCTCTAAAAGGTTCTTTGTTTTTTGCTTTAGTGTGGATTACTTCTGGAGGTATTCTATTTTGGACACTATTGGTTTATAACAACTGAGTGTATAGAAAAGCTCATAAATCGAAAAAATGATGTTTTGAATAACTAGTAAGTTGCTTGAACTTTTTTAAAATTTAAAATGCAACCTATGACATTGATATGATGTATGAGAATATTTCTTAGAGTTATTCTACCTTATATTTGATGCATGAACCCTATAAAACCCAATAATGGACCCAGACCATCACAGTTTGGTGACTCCACTAAGGACTATGACTAAGAGAAATTGCTTCGAAACGTACCTAAATATTCAATCGATATTCCTTTTTTTGAAACAAAATAAATATGTTTTTCAATTTTGATCATTATTATTCTTTTGACTTTGCATTTCATGCATGTAGTATTCTTATCACCCATTGTTCTTTCTAAATCTTGTACCTTCAGGTTTATTAAACGGTGACTCAACCGATCGATCATCTTGTGATTGGGTAGACCCAGTAGATAGAGATCGAGCTATAAAAAGAACATACCTAAAAGCCTGAATGACATTTTGACTCAACCTAGCCCCATGTAATAAACTTAGCAATTTCTAATAGGAACAATAATAATTATTGCATGCTACATGGATGATTATTATCATGTGTGGCCAAAGGATTCACAAAAATGTCAATGAGAAAATATGTATATGAACCCTTTGAATACACGACAAACAATTTTCATCAAATAGAGTCCTTACTTTCTGCGAGGAAGAACTGAGTCATCTGAATAGCAGTATTTATGTGCATATGTGCTTCCAAGTGTCCCCCTTAACACATGGAAAATAACCCCACTAGGAAAAAAGATTTTTGACCAATGAGTGTGGGAGATATAAGGAAGAAAAGAGGCGATATGCTTGTGATATGATATAGCATGCATACATACATACACATACAAAATAACATAAAAAACCTAACCTATCTATATCACGCCAAAATAAACAAGCCTAAGTGGAGGAGGTCTTGAGAAGGTCATTTGGAAAAGGATAAGTACTGTATGGGACCCAACAAGCAATAAAGATATAAGATTATTCTTGGAGGATCACAATGACGGTATGGCTAGCAGTAGCACACCTCCCCCTCTTGAATCACCCAACCCCTTGTCAAGAGAAGATTTGAACTTTGCACTATCAAACACAATGAATTCCCTACGTGAATAAATGATGATGATGCTGAAAGAAGTATTGCCTGCTGCACAAAGAAAAGAGAACCTTAACACCTCATCGCCCTCTAAATCCATCCTAATATAGACTTAGATGCTCGACATAGTTGACTCAGAACACCAAGGAAACTCCCGTATTGATTGCCAAAAGCCTGCCTCAATAAGCATTGCAACTGGCAAACACAGATATGATGTGAGAGTAACTAGGAATAATCCAAAAGATCCAGATAAAAGTCGATGTACTAACTCAAGCTGTTAATCTTTAAGAACATTGGATAAATCAACCACTACTTCTAGGGTCCTAAAATGATTCCAAATGTCAGAATTCAAAGCTTAAGACGGAAAAAATGATCCTCGCACCCACCTTCTCCATTTCTTAACTAACATGAAGTTAATGAGCCTCTCAGTTTATCAAGTGATGGAACTATTCGGGGTATATCTAGAAGATAAAGCACTCGATTGGTACAACAACCTCGATAAAGATATAAAAAAGGATTAAGATAAGCTTCAGGATGCCTTCTTCAAAAGATTCAGTGAAAAGACCAAAGTCAAAGCTAGCCTATAGGATCTAGAAACTTTGATGCATCTCCTAATGGAGATTTCTAAACCTATATGAGTCGCTGGAAAAACCAAGCTGATGAATTAGACCCTTGAAGTGGGCGAATGAGAGAGATGAAATACGACTATGCATAAGAAACGTGCAACCTTAACTTAAAGACGGGTTACATAGACTAGTCTTCAAGGTTTGGGAAGATGTATGACATGTGGGACTTGACATAAAGTAGGAATAGAAAGAAAATAAAGCTAAACAGAGTAAAAAATTGCTACTACAAAGCTTGCACAGGATGGAGTAACTCATACCAAGGAAACAAAAAGGTAGCAGAAGTATTAGTAATCGACACCTATCATTAGTCATGACATGGTAAGGCCTTTATCCCGGATATTGAATGGCCTCATGAAAGAAGAGAAAATACAGCCCTTGCTTAAAAGACCCTTGCATCTCCCACTTCCCCCTGATCATAGGCACGATTTGCAATGCATATATCATTAGAACACATGCTTCTCACCAACAATTTCCACACATTGAGAAATGCAATTCAAAACCTCATCATTAACAAGGTCATCCAACAACCAAATGAAGGGCAAAAGAACATAAACTACAATGATGTGGCACCATCTGTCCTAGTAATTGGCTCAGGATTACCCAAACAAATCGTTCTATAGGAAGTTTATGGAAATTCTTCTGCATCATTCAACCACTCATTTGAGGAATATGGAACAATTCAGATGATGACCTAAAATGCAAAGCAGTGAGGAAGTCTTTAAAAGTAACCTCAACACCTCATGCTATACTATATTTAAAAGGATTATGGGATTCCTTGGAGTTAGAGACCTAAGAAGTTTCCATAACTCTAGGGTACAAGCTGTCTAACAAAGATGGACATAAGAAAGTGGAAGTGGTAAGATGAAGCAGAAGAATCATGCCTGAGATAACACCACCACAACCAGAAGGAACACATGAGGGAAAAATGAGAGAAAGTGGAGAAATGATCTTGCAGCATTTAAAGTGAACCTCAGCTCAAATATCTATATGGGACTTGCTAAAAACATCACAAACACATCATCATAAAGTTATTGAATCTTTATCCCAAGTCATGGTCACCACTACCCTAACCACTGAAGAAGTGGCTTATATAGTCCAACATAGAAAGAAGGGAGCCATTACCTTTTGCGACACAGATCAACCCTATGAAGGGCAGTGCCACAACTGAGTCCCTTTTATTTGAGCTTAAGTAAACAGGAAAGGATCCAACTGTATAATGGTCGACAATAGATCTTCCATCAACGTAGTACCACTCAAAATGTTGAAAGGAGTAGGACTCTCTGAAATGGATCTTCAGAAAACTAAACTGGTAATCAAGGTATATGACAATAACAAGAGATAAATAGGGACCACAATAGTAGAAGTAAAAGTGGGGCCAGTTAAAGATAAGATAGAGCTAACTACCCTAGATATCCTGACAAGCTTTGTGGTGATCTTAGGACAACCTTGGTTCCACAAGCTCGATGGAATACCAAGCACATTGCATCAAAATGATTTGTTTCCCATTTGAAGGTGAAATTGTGACAATCAAGGCATATGTTGAGAAAATTATGATAAACTCTTTGGACATTTGGAATCAAGCCTTCATTAGGTTTCACGCAGCCAACCATCTCAACACTAAGGTCAATGGGATATATGAAGATGGCATGAGTGAGGTTGTAATCAAAATGATATATTAGGAAAACATCATCAAGGCATCACCGCCCCCTTAGAGCCATATAAACAAAATGTGAAAACCAAATATGGATTGGGGTGTCAGCCCGAGAAGCAGGACACTCACCAACCAAGTGTACCTATTACCATACCTCTATATAAAGTCTTGAGCTATCATGGATATCCTAAACAAGCCTTCTTAAATGGATGTATACATGTAGGTTGGGAAATTTTCAACGATGTGTATGACCGGGAGAACAACTGTATACAACCTTTGAAGTAATTATGGAAGGAAGAAATCATCACCAGTATTGAGAAGCTAAGATTCCCTATCGAGGAAGAAATTTTTATGGACAATGCCTAGACCATGGGAAAAGAAGAGATGAAAAACTCAGAAGGCATTGTTACAACATTAGAGGAAAACCTCAAACAGTCTCGAGAAGGGTGAGGGACCTGATTTCCTTTTCATTCTTAATATGTATTAGAACGATGACCTATTTGCTATAAAAATTAATGGAGTAAACTTTAACTCTGCTTACTTGTGCGATATTTTACCTAACGATGGCTCTTACGTCAATAATACTCATGACGTGCATATTTTTTTATATTCATTCAATGTATGATAATTTGTTTAATCTTGGCACAATCGAAAATCCTATAAATATCACATTGATATCAGATATAACCCTGGAAGAAAGAGAAAAAATTGAGAGGATCCTAAAAAAATATGAAAGGGTATATGCACGGTCTTACGAAGATATGCCTGAGATAGATAAAACGGTGGTAAAATATAAAATAAAGACATACGATCATGTACCACAATTCAAACAAAAACTCTGAAGAATGAGACTAGAATGGGTTGTCAAAATTAGGGAGGAAGTTACCAGATAGGTAGAGGCTAAATTCATAGAGGATGTCCAATTTATTGAGTGGCTGGCCAACATTGTGACTTTTGCTAAGAAAGATGGAAGGGTGAGGATGTGCATCGATTTTAGGGACCTCGACAAAGTCTCTGAAATATGACTTCCATTTATCGCATATAGACATCCTGGTAGATAGTACAACTATGGCTAGCATGTTCAGTTCCTATGATGGGTATGTCGGATATAACCAAATCATGAATATAATCAAACATAAGGTCAAATTGCCTTCATAATAAAGTGGGGGAACTTTTGCTATAGGTTGATGCCTTTTTGACTTAAAAATGAAGGTGCCACATACCAAAGGAGGGAAACTAAGATACTCAAAGAGCTTATACATAAAGAGTTAGAAGTTTACGTAGATGATATGGTGGTCAAATCGGATACATGAGAAGGTCACTTTGAGACATTAGAAAAATTCTTTACAAAACTCGTAGAATACAATTTGCACCTTAACCCTGCTAAATGCATTTTCGAGGTCACATCAAGGAAATTACTAGGACACATAGTAAGCCAAAGAGGGATCAAAATCGACCCTGATAAAGTCCAAGCCATCTGAAACATGCCCATGCTCGAAATAGAAAAAAGATCATAGGATTCCTAAGAAAGATACAGTATGTAAACCGCTTTATTGCCAAGCTCACCACTAGCTGTGAACCAATATTTAAATTGTTAAAGAAGAATCAGTTGACTAAATGTAATGACTAATGCCATAAAGCCTTTGATAGGATCTAATAATACCTCACCTATCCACCAGTTCTAAAACCTCCTTAGCCAGGATCATAAAAAAAGATCTGTCAGAGCCATGGTGGCACAAGTCGATGAATCAAGGGTGGAAAATATAGTGTACTACCTCAGTAAGAAATTTATTTCTTACAAAAGTAGATACACAGAAATAGAAAAAAATCTGCATGTCCATCATCTGGATATCAAAAAATTGAGATATTACTTTTAGTCTTACAAAATACAAGCTGTGGCCAAACTGGACCTGCTAAAGTATTTACAGTTTACCCCTTCACTGCTATGGAAGATGGGAAAATTTTTAATTCTATTGCAGGAATTTGACGTAGAGTATATGACCAGAAAAACCATTAAAGGGTGAGTAATAGCATAATTCCTAGCCTTGAACCTTATGGAGGGTGAACTTTATGAATTCGAATTCCTTAATGAGAAGTTGAATGCAATCATGGTCAAAAGGTTGGAAACTATACTTTGAAGGTGCGACTAATGGTTATGGACCAGGGGCTAGCATCGCCTTGGTTACACTTGAAGGAAAAAAATTAACCATGGCTAAGAAATTGAACTTCATGGTAATAAATAATATGGCAGAATATGAAGCATGTACATTTGGATTGTAGTGCCTCCTTGAATTACGTGCCAAGGTAGTTGATGTATATGGAGACTCCCTATTAGTAGTTCAATAGACCATAAGTTGTTAGGATATGAAAGAGGATAAGCTCATCCTATATGTCAAGGGTTTACAGGAACTCAACAAAAGGTTTGAAATTTGTTTCTTTCATCATTACCAAGGATTAAAAATTAAATGGCCATTGCTTTGGCTACGCTTGTATCCATTTAGGATAACCCACAGAATACCCCCATAAAACCATTCCTGATAAATGGCTCTAAGAAACCCTACCCAGAGTTGAGATAGTCTATGAATTGACTGAAGAAGCAAGTGAAAAACCTTGGTTCCAGGATATTAAGGGTTATTTAGAAGGGCGACTATCAATAGAAGTTTCAAACTGGGAGCCATTATTAGGAAACTTTCAACCTAATATCTTATCATTGATAGGACACTATGTAGTTGACAGCCTAACGAGATCTAACTCAGGTGTGTAGGGGAAGAAGATGAGAACATAATGTTTGACATTCATGCTAGGTTGTGTGGCACACATGCCAATGGATCATCACTAGATAAGACTATAATACTCAAGGATACTTTTGGCTAAAGCTCGAGGCAAACTGCATTTGACACTTGAAAAAATGTGAAAGTGCCAAAAGTATGGAACCAACCTGCCTCCTTCAAAATTACACCACCTAACATCGCCTCTGTAATTTG
>CAOJCQ013090051.1:0-10554 GCA_948356215.1 Stillingia texana | reverse complement strand
GGATCAACTAATTCGGAAAAAGGATCGGATCGGGCGAGCTTATTAACTAGAGCAAATCGATCAAACGAGAGAAGAGACGGATTGGCTATATGATACGGATCGGACGGTTCGGGTTAAGTGGGCCAAAACAGGCGCATTAACTTAACTCTTCAGCCCATTGTTATTTAGGTCTTTTGTTCTTAGTTTCTAGGGTTTCATACCTATTTATAGGCCATTTTGTAACTTGTGCCAGAACTTATTATCTATTTTGAAATCAATACAAACTTTTCACTCTTTGAGTGCCTCCCTGATTTGGGATTGAGCCCTTCTCACTGCATCAGGTGGTATCAGAGTAAGGATATCGACTGATGGTGATGGCAGTGTTCCTCATGATGGTGATCGGAGGAATGGAGCCCCGGTTGGGGATGAGGCATTACAACGTTTGGAGCAGCTTCTGGAGAAACAAATGGAATGCATATGCCGGCGTTCTGAGGAGCGCTTTGCTGTGATGGCGGACCTTCTGGATGTTTGCGTGATTAACACAAACAGAGGAAGGAACGAATATAGGAGACAACCAGGGGTTAACTTTGCTCGTGGTGAACCTATTAACAGACTAGAACCTGGATGTGGGCAGCTTGCCTACGCTTATGAATCAGAAAAAGGTTTCGATGTAGGACCATCTTAGTCTGGTCGTAATCATTGAAGAAACCAACAGTATGGAGGTTAGTGATGGAGTCCACACGGACAGAGAGGCCATGGTAATGACCAACATCAAGGTGGAGACTTTTGGTTAAAGCTCCAAAATCCTCCATATGGACAGAATTGGAGTGGCTGTGATGATAGAGATGGAGGAGATTTTCTTGTAAAGGTAGGCATTCCTTACTTTAGTGGTAACCTAGGCATAGAAGAATTTCTTGATTGGATTGCTGAGGTTGATCGGTTCTTTGAATATACTGAGAGTCTGGTCAAAAAACATGTGAGACTGGTCGCCTGTAGATTGAAAAGAATGGCCTCAGCCTGGTAGGAAGGAATACAGTCCCAAAGAGAGAGGGAATGTAAAGGTTCTGTTAAGACATGGTACCGAATGAAACTTATGCTCGAGGCGGAATTTTTTACATAGGATTACGAACATATATTGCTCGACCAATACCAAATGTTCCAATAGGGTAGTAGGTCTCAAATTCACCAACACAAAGAGGGTCGACGGAGCCAGCTATTCAGGACCCAAAACCCCATTGCTGGTAAGGAGCTCGAAGTGACCGTGGGCAGTGGAGATGATGAAAATACATTAGAAAGGGGAGCAGAGCAAAGGTTAAATATGCCGATTGAAATACATCCGACCGGACAGACCCTCGAGATACATCCGACCGGACATATCCTCAAAGTACATCCGATCGAACAGTTCCATGAGCTACATCCGACTGGACAAACATATGAGCTACATCCGACCGAACAGATGCACGCGCTGATGAAGCGGGAATTGTTGAAGGAGGCTAAGATTACAGTGAAGGAACAACCCGATAAAGGATTCTACTCAACTGCTCGGGCATTGAAGGCATGGGGATATGATCTGATCGGTACATGTTTTATACTATGTACGGACCCTGAAGCAATGAAGAACCTGAACAGGAAGAAGAGATTCAACAGTGATAAGTATATGGTATGGTGTTTGTTCTTGCAGGTATGCCCATTCATGTTAATGTTTATGTGGTGGATATGCTAGATATCATGGGTATTCCCAAGGCATTTAATGTGTCGTACATATCTGTGTTTCACGGTTTGAATGGCCACTTTACTCGGACCTTCAGCTCAACTCGAGGATGAGTTATTTTTATGAGTGGAGGAGAATGATGCAGAGGGAAATGGGAGAGAGAACAAATCGGACAGATGGGAAAAGGTGAATCTACTGGATTGGAACGGATCTACCTTAAGAGGAAATGAATCGGCCAATTCAGAAAAGGGATCGGATCGGTCGAGCTTATTAACTGGAGCGAATATGTCAAACGAGAGAAGAAACAGATTGGCTATATCATACGGATCGAATGGTCCGGGTTAAGTGGTCCAAAACAGGTGCATTGACTTAACTCTTGAGGTCATTGTTATTTAGTCTTTTGTTCTTAGTTTCTAGGGTTTCGTGCCTATTTATAGGTCATTTTGTAACTTGCGCCAGAACTTATTATCTATTTTGAAATCAATACAAACTTTTCACTCTCTGAGTGCCTCCCTAGATTGGGATTGAAGCCCTTCTTGCTACGTCATATTGGGACACTGAAGAGACAATGAAATAGGTCTTAACCTTGTACACATGGAAACTATGCTAGTAAACCTCAGTTTAGGAATGCAGCAGATTCATGAGGTGCATATACAAACCCACTGTCCTCCTAAAATTTAGAGATTATTATTTTCTAGCTGTTGCTGAAAATCACACATAATTCTTCCTTCTCTTTCTCTCTTGTTGGATCCATATAGAAGCCCATTGTTCTCTTGAAAATCACAAATTATTATTTTTTAAAAGTTGCTGAAAATCGCATAGAATTCTTCCTTCCTTTTTCTCTCTTGTTGGCTTCAATTTATTGAGTTTGTTCTTTTGTTTCTGAATCTGTTTTCAAACAAGAGGTTTGTTTAATTTTGAAAGGATCACGAAATATCTTTAAGAACGGTGTCTTACACGACTCAATTTGTATATTTAAAAATAAGATTCTTCATATTAATACAATCCATTTTCTGAGCATGAACCTGTAGTAAGTTCCATTTTTTAAATCATCTTCCGGAAAGAACCTCACCCTATCACCGGCTTGAAGTCCCTTCCTAAAAGAAACCAATACAAATATTCATGGGGAAGAATTAGGTGTCGGCGACGAATGGGATTTCTTGAAGTTGTAAATGGCCATGGATTACCATTAACGTCAGTTATTTGAAAATCCTTTTCACAACGATTGCCTTTTGGACGAGGGAAGAGGTTTTCCCAACTTCAATGTATATACCGTGCACTAAATCTCGTTGTGTTAGCACTTCGGTGTAAACACCATTCCTATATTACTCGTGATACATTTTCAGGTTAAAGAACAAAAGAAACAAGAAAAAATTAATGAATGAAGATAAAAACTTTATTAATTCTTGAACAATTAAGAAAGAAGTTGTCGATTTTTGTTTCTTAATTGTTCAAGAACTTCATAGAAGATGTAAAGAAACTAAAGAATTGCTTTGATTAATCGATATGAAGAAGAAGATGAATATACAGAACTGAAAGTTAAGTTATTTATATACAGCTTGGTAACTACCTCTAACTAATTGAAATTAGATATGCTAAACCAACTGCTTGTGAGCATACTAATATACATGACAGCTTAATTAAGTTAAATGACAGTAAAATTAGCTTGCTCCGTGCATACGTAGTATTATTAGAGCAAGAGGGTACGTAGTATTATTAGAGCAAGAGGGTATCCGGTTTCCCAAGAACAAAAATAAACAAAAAGGTTCTGAAAAGGAATCATATATGATAAATTCATTTCAATTGATTAAATTTCATTAATTTCTACTCTGTTAGTGACGTAATTATAAGAAAATACATAAAAGAGGATTAATGGTAAAATTTTGCCTTGATAAAAAGAATATTTTTTTCTTCCATCAATTTTATGAATTAATTTTATATAAAAACTTCATAATTGTGAGTAATTTTATCGCTGTATTTTTAAAATAAATATCTTTTAAGGATAATCATTATTTTTAAACTCAGACTAAGTCTAATTTTACCACTTTTAATAATACATAAATATTTTTTAGTAGTAATTGAATAATTATATCCTAAACTTTTTAAAGGTAAAATTATCAACTATAAAATTTATTTGTAAAATGACTCAAGGTAAAAGTAATTTTTTTTTTTTCAAAGTTTATGGATAAAACTGTAGCTTTTGGTCTATAAATATTATCAGGCTAGTAAAGATAAGGACATCGTAAGTATTTATTGGTCATAAAAGTCTGCTTAATCACTTGCTTCGCCATCATAGACTAATGATAATTTCATTAACATGCCCACACAGGATTTGTTGAAATAATGAATTTAGAGCTGTAATCATCTCAAAAATTAGTTTAAGAAGTGGGAGTGTTGAAACCATTATAACAAACTATCACATGTGTTATCGTAGTTACTTAATATAAGATATTTAACGTACCTTTTTACATTTAAGGTCTAACACAATAGAAAGATTAAATGAGTATATAACCATAAAAGTATAGTGCTGAATTATTTGTAACTATAAAACAATAATTTTTTTTTTATTTAATGTTAATGTAGCTTCATTTGGTCATTTTGGTGATTTGAGAGCTGGATATCCAACTAATATAATTTTATTGATATTAAATATTTTTTTTTTGTACTTTATGATTACAAATTATTCTTTTAGAATCACAACGTAAAAAATCTATACTTTATGATCATGAAAGTAATTAAACCCGATAATATAAGAATCAAACACTATTTCAGTTGAATTAAACACTTGATTAAATTGTTTCATATACCTAATTAACTACCTATGATTTACCACTAAAACAAATCTAGTTATACATACAAAAATTAAATTACAAAATGAACAATCAATCACCAACGACAATCTTGTAAAAGACTAGTAGCTTCATACCGTTGTTCATAACTTAAATCCAAAGGAAATTCAACAAAAAATTTAATTCTCAAATCACCTCTTTTTCCATCAATTTTATTAGGCATACCTTCACCTTTAATAACCTTAACAAAACCAGGATAAATCACATCTTTAAATGATAGCCACATGCTTTCTCCTCCTAATAATGGCACTGAAATTGTGCACCCAACAAGAGCTGTTAATAATGGAATTTCAACTCCATATTCTAAATCATCCCCTTTTCTTGTAAATAGTAAATGTTCTTTTTCATCAATTGAAAATATAATATCTGCTGGAAAATATCCTGGTTTTTCATTTCCTTTCCCTTCAAATCTTATTTTTGTCCCTTTTCTCCACCCTGGTTGCACTTTTATCCTTAGCACCTCCTCCTCTTGCTTAACTATTCTGCAATTAAGTAATTGTGCATGTCAGAAATTTTTTTCTTTTTCAATGGTCCAGAACTTGAATTTTTACTATTTTTATAATTGATAATAAATGTTAAAGAGCAATCTTAAAATCTTAAACTTTCAAGGTCATAGCTCACAAGCCATGTGGTAACGTTGACCTAAAATTTTGGAGGATTTTAGCAACAAAAGAAAAGGTTTGAAATTCTATGAAAAATATTATATATTTAGATTTTCTTAAAAATAGTTTAAGGGGGTTTTATGGAAAAAAGAAACTATTCCTAAACCAGCTAATAATTGATTTTTTACATGAATAAATTCATAATTAGATTGAGATAAATATCCATCATTTTCTTTTTTAAAAAATAAATATTGACATAAGACTGATATTTTACTTAGTCGACATACAAAAAATCATGTTCAAATAATTATTAATTATTTCAAGTGATCCAATCTTGAACTTGTGCTATTAATCTAAGTTCTTAATTAATGGTTTGTTAAAAAACAATGTAACTTAGAAAATTGAAGTAAATAAATAACAAATCTTGGTTTGAATAATTGGAAAAAAAAAAAAGGAAGGAAGAATAACATACCCTTGTGACATAACATCTCTTGTGATTTTGATTTTCTTGATACATCCATGGCACAATTCCTCCAATATACACTCAAGCTTTATTTCAATAGGTGGAGGTGTTTTCCAAGCCGTAGATTGTGTGAACACAATAGGTACACCCCAAACTCTTGTGCTTGGATTTTTCCCTACTGAAGGGATCTCAATTTCAGAGTTACTCTTACACGTAGTTGTGCCTTTCAAAATGTAGCCATCCCCTAGTAATGGAGAGGCACTTCTCCGACTTGCATTGTGTGATAAGTTAGTCGGACTCATGGGAAGTGTTTGGCTGTTACTCCTTCTACCAGTGCTCTTGGACCGTGAAGATGGAGGCGGTGGGGGAGATGTGCTCCCCGATCGAGTAGGACTATTCGATGTAGGTTTTCGGTTCTTTTTATTACTTAAACTCTTTAAAAGAACACCAGGCTGAGTAAAGAAGCTCTCATCCATGCTTCTATGATGATTATAAGTATTGTAAGTGTTGGTGCTAATGTTGTAGTGTACATCTACCGGTGGAGATGGTGGTGTTGTTGGCTCATTATAGGAATTTTCCCTTGTGCTTTCTCCATTCTTGTTCTCATTGAGTGCCTATTAAACAAAAAAAAAAAAATCAAGAAAGTTTAAAAAAATTAAGGACACTATATTAATCTATATATATTTTTCTGAATACTTCATAACCTTTTTTGAACTAATTCATGGGTATATATGCAATAAGACATCACAAATATTCTTGAAGATTATATATTAACTGTCAAGTTTGATCTAATATTAAGTGTTTAATAACAGAAAAACTAACAATTATATTTCATTTTGTTCCATGAATGCATCATTAGGAAGGTGCAAATGTAAAAATTGAAATTTGATGGATTGGAAAATTAGCAAAATTCTCATCTTTTAGTTACATATGATTCCTAATTAAATTTCATGTTTAATTGTTTGTAGTAACAACAAAAAAAAATCAAATTGAAATTAATTGAAAACATAAGTTCTCAGAAAAAAATTAATTAAAAACAAATTAGATAATTCTTTATGTAAATAGAGAGAGAATTTTGTATAAGAATAAATAAAGAAATACCTTGAAGGCTTCATCAATTTGTTGCAATTTTGGACGGGCTTCAGCTTTATTGGATGGGTGCTTATCAGGTTGCCAAAATGCAGCAAGAGTTTTGTATGCTTTAAAAATATCTCTAATTGTTGCATTTTTAGAAATTCCAAGAACTCCATGAAAATCCAGTGTTGGCGAACGTGGCTTATCTCCCATGAAAGACGAAAAAAACAAAAAGAAAATTTGTTGCAGAGAGAAAAATGGAAGAAGAAAAAAGAAATGGAAAAAGATGCAAAAAGAAAGTGTGTGGTTTACAAGGTCATGCATCAATTGCTAAGGGACCTTATATTAGCTAAAGTCTGGTACTGTTATTTGTTTTTTTTTTAATATTATTTTTTGCTGATACTTTCCATATTTAGTGTAATTTTTATTTTATTAATTGGTTATATCTGTTTTGCTTGTGCATCATAATTTATTTGGATTCAATTTAATTGCCAATCACAAATTCACAATGGTAGGGTGTGTCTGTATGTGCTGTGTTACAGTATCACAAAATCCTGTCATTCACTGTTTAATTATTGAAATCTCCAATATATAAGAAGAGTACATATAGTTGGCAAATAAATTATGCTCCATTCCTCATTAAGCAAGTTCTAATTACATTGGATAATATAATACTATATTATAGAAATTAATATTCTTTCTCAATATAAAACTACAATTTTTTTAATTATGACACTACAATATAGCAAATGTATCAGTTATTAATTTTTTTTTTTTAATAGAAGACAGGTGGAGCTGTTTGATATTGAGACCTCTTGAGTGTATTGAGATAGTTTTGGCTGGTGAGATATCCTAATGGAGACAATTTTATCTTGGCTTAAAGAATGAATTTTATACTAATAAACTTTTGTTTGATAAATACTAAGATCCCTTTCAATATTATATGGTTATGAATTCAAGATTCAATTAAAATTGGAAAAATTCAAGATAAAATGACAAACATTACACTAACTCCTAGTTATTGGCAATTCTTATACCATCTCAAATGAATTAAATTAATTTTTTTAGTGAAACACTTAAATACACTCTTAAAATTTATCATAACGAGCAATTAAATTTCATATTTTGTTTAGATCAATTTCAATCTTAAAAAATGAAAACTGGTTAAAAAAATCTTAAATAATGACTCATCTAGTTTAATTGATAACACATTTAATAATAAAAACTTCTAATAGACTGAAACTTGTACCAAAAAGGAAAAATTTTCGATATAAACATATTAATATGACATAAAAAGTTAAAACAATTTTTCTTAATTATAGTTTATGTAACTTATTTTTGATATTTTAAGGGTCTATTTGATCTAATTTTGATTTTTGAAAAATGAAATTGACCCAAATAAATCTTGAGGGGCTTAATTGATTATTCGAATAAACTTAAGGGGCTTACAAGACTCTTAAGCCTTAATTTTTTTATAGAGAAACGGAAAGTGGAATTGAAATGGATCTTATTTCGATAGCATAATATTGTGGTGTGAGGTAAGATGCAATCCGTCAGATCAAGCAATGTAACCCAATTTAAGGGTGAATATTTCATCACGCACCATAAGTGTAGGTGTCAAAGAGTTTTCCAGAAATATGATTTCTCCTCGGACTCGGATAGGGTCCGGATGAACGCAGCATGCACGTTTTATTAATATGTCCAAGTTTTCTTGGGTACTGTCGGACCTAGATGTGGAAGTGAATCTACAATGACATACGTTCCATTTGCATGTCTAAGTAAAATAACGTTTTACATGAAATTTAAATTTGAGATATATTTAAGAGAATTTAGCTCTTTCCCCGATAAATCACACTTATAAATGTGAATTCTTTTAATGTATTGGAATTAATCTTACGTTTAAAATGTGAGATCAATAAAATACTTCTAAAAATAGAATTAGAAACAGCATAAGGAAGAATGGAGGATTCAAATGGAATTAACATTCCATCAGACAAAATCAAAGCACATGTTAACATGGACAATCTCACAAATTGAAAGCACGTATTAACGTGGACAAAACATGGAACATAATTCCCAAAATTCAAAAAAGATCCTTCCTTTATCTCATCTCCAAAGATTCCCTTTCATGTCTTACATATTTCAATTCATATTTCATCACCCAGTACATAAACAGATCAAAAAATGCAATCTTTTCAGACAAACTTAAGAAAATGAGAAATCTTTGTTTATTAATCCTTTGTCTGTCTTTAATCTTGTCCACCCGTGAAGCATCCGCCATTTCTTCTCCTCTTGTTCTCAATAATTCAACATCTCAATGTCCAATGGATCTTAGTTATGTGTTAAGAATCCCATGGAACAAAAGCTGTTGCCAAAACTTTCAGCCTATCAAAATGACACTTCAATTCACAAAAGCGACATATCAAACACAGACCCATGCTGGACACTTCTCAAGCTTTTTGGAATTGGACTTGCTCAGCATCTGAAAAAAACTTACCTTTTTCAACTTCCTGATTTACCCACATCAATTTCTTGCCTTGAAGATTATAGAGCAAAGCTCAAATCTTTGTCTTTCTCTAATGATCTTGTTTCTTACTGTTTTGACCCTATGCAGTTTGTTCTAACCCCTAATTTATGTGCCCATGTGCAGACTTATCAGGATTGGGTTGCTTTATTGGGTACATCAACTCTTCTTGATACTGCTTGTAAGCCTGATCTTGTTGATCAAACGGCTTGTAGTGCTTGTGTAGCTGCTGGGCTTCAAGTTCAATCAGAATTGTTTATAGAAGATGGTAATTTATCTCATTCTACGGATTGTTTTTACTTAACAGTTCTTTATGCTGGTGCTTTTGCTAATCAATTTAGCCCTGAAAGTGTTGGTGCTATCAATTGCATATTTGGGTTAAAGTTAGATTGTGATTTGGGTTCAAATAATAAAAACCCTTCTCTTGTTTTTGGCTTAATTGGTGCTTTTGGGGCTTTTTCTGTTATGTCTACTTTGTTAGGATTGTATTTCTGGTATAATAAAAAGAGGAGGAATGCTAATTCTCATTCTCCCTTTGGTTTAGATGAACAAGAACCTACGCCAAAACTTAGGCCTAATAATGTTTCGATTTGGTTTAAGATTCATGATCTTGAACAAGCAACAGATAATTTTTCAGACAAGAATTTTATTGGGAGAGGAGGGTTTGGTTTTGTTCATAAAGGGGTTTTGTCTGATGGGAGTATGGTAGCTGTTAAGAGAATTATAGAATCTGATTTTCAAGGAAATGCAGAATTTCGCAATGAAGTTGAGATCATTAGCGATTTGAAGCATCGAAATCTCGTGCCGCTTAGAGGGTGTTGTGTGGTTGATGAAGATAAAAATGAGAGCCAAAGATATCTAGTTTATGATTACATGCCTAATGGGAATCTTGATGATCATTTGTTTCCCTCTTTTAATAATCAAATTGAGAAAAAATCACTCACTTGGCCTCGAAGGAAGAGTGTCATTTTAGATGTAGCTAATGGATTAGCTTATTTGCATTATGGGGTGAAGCTAGCGATTTATCATAGAGATATTAAAGGGACTAATATTCTATTAGATGGTGATATGAGAGCAAGAGTTGCTGATTTCGGATTGGCGAAGCAGAGTAGGGAAGGTCAGTCTCATCTCACGATAAAAGTGGCAGGGACTCATGGATACTTGGCACCAGAATACGCTCTTTACGAACAATTAACCGAGAAGAGCGATGTTTATAGTTTCAGGATAGTTGTTTTGAAGGTAATGTGTGGGAGTAAAGCATTCGATTTGAATTCATCTGGATCGGGGCACACTTTTTTATCACGGATTGGGTTTGGTCATTGGTGAAGGGTGGGAAAGTGGAAGAGGCTTTG
>CAOJCQ013062829.1:0-10308 GCA_948356215.1 Stillingia texana | reverse complement strand
CATGTAAATATGAATATGTATGAGAATGCTATGAATGATGAGTAGTGAATTATAAATGATTATATATGAGCATGATTAATGAATATTGTGGATGTTGTTTATGTTATGTAAGAGATTGCGTTTGGTTATTACATATATGATATAGGTATTGGAATTATGAAAAGTATGTTTAATGGTGAAACATCAATGCTAAGTTGTATATTTATATTTGCATGAACATGAGATTCAAATACTAGGTATCCCACTAAGCGTAAAAATCGCTTAGCACGGTTCTCACCCGTGCAGGTCTAAAGAAAGCTTCCACATCGAGACCCGAGGACACCGTGGGACCCAGCCAACATCGTTAAAAGAACTATATGTAATATTATTATTAAGTAGCTTATAACTATGGTTATGTAAACTAAAGTCAAGAACTGTAGGATTGTGATAGTGGTTTGTATCTATATATATATATATATATGCATGCGTGACTTAGAATGCATGGGATACTAGGAATGGACTTGCATGCCATAGTATGATGATTATAATGAATGCATGATATCGATGAGAATGTATGTTTGTATGATACGCTTTCGCATGAGAATTAGAGATGACATGAAAGTATGTATGATGTAAGAATGAATTACGATAAATAGGTATGAGATGATATGAATGCAAGCATGTACACTAGTATGACCTTAGGGTTAGTGGCGACTTTCTGGTCGGACCGTATACCGCGCTTGACGTATATCACGCTGTATACGTGTACGGTCGGAGAATCGCTACACGTGGTGCCTATACCCGTAGAGTCGGGAAGGGGCATTACAGCTATTCAAACAAGAAACGATACATGATTCATAAAAGATGTTCTTATGTTCTCAGTCTAGATCAAAATTTACTCAGCGTTCCTCAAATGATATAAAATGGATATGTTTGGAATTTAAAGATAATATATGTGCTATTTATGATCCAAATGGACACAACATTATAGAAACGCAACAAAAGTGTTTCTCCATTCATAGGCAATATAGTCTATGAGAAAAGTCAATCCCTGCCCAGAGTAATGGACTTGCATGGTTGTGACATAAATTCTTGGGCATAAAAATTTTCAAAGCTTGAAGTTTCTTTCATAAAAAACATGGTGAAAAGTCTTCTTCTTCTCCCAGACACTGCTGATGTATGTAATGAGTGTCAGTTGGGAAAAATGTCTCGACAACCATTTCCAATAGGGTAAGCATAAAGAGAGTCAGAAGCTTAAGCTTATACACACTGATATATGTGGACCTATGAGATCACTCTCACTTGATAATAGTAAGTACTTTATTTTATTTATTCGACGACTACTCTCGGATAACATGGGTGTATTTCATGAAAGATCGTTCCAAGGTATTTAAAATTTTTAGCAAGTTTAAAAGTCATATTGAAAAAGAAAGTGTTTGCTTAATAAGAAATCTAACAAGTGACAATGGAAAAGAAAATACCTCCTCAGAATTTAACAAGTATTGTGATGAGGAAGGTATACATCATCAACTCACAGTTCCATATACACCACAACAAAATGTTGTATCGGAAAGAAAGAATAGAACCATAATGAAGATGGCAAGGTCAATGCTAAAAAAAAGGACTACCTGACGAATTTTGGGTAGAAGCTATATATACAACAGTATATCTTTAAAATTGGTTATCCATAAAGGCAGTTGAAGGAAAGACACCTTTTGAAGCATGGTTGGACATTCACCATCCATGAGTCACTAAAGAATATTTGATTATATATGTTATACTGACATACCAAGTGAGAAGTGACACAAACTAAATGAAAGAGCAGAAAAAGGAAACTTCCTCAACCATAGTTCACAATCTAAGGGATACAAAGTATACGACCCACAAACAAACAAACTCAAGTTAGTAGAGATGTGGTGTTTGATAAAAATTCTTTTTGGAATTGAGAGCAAAATGATGCCAATGAGAGATATATGGTAACTCAACCATTCTAGCTAGAACCAATTTCACAACCAAAAATAACACTTGTTAATAAGCCAGAACAAGATTCTCATAATGAATCTAGTAGTAGCTCAGATGATGAAAATTCATCTAGATATGAGTATGATTGTTTTTCAGACTCACCACCTATAATTATTCGGACACTATCAAACATATTATGTTACTGAAAGGACTCAAGATCTTGATCTAGAGCAATGTGAATTTCATTGCTTCATTACACATGAACCAAATTATTATGAGAAATCATCTCAATATTAAGAATGGTGAGATGCTATGAAAGAAGAAATCCGTATGATTGAGAAACCAAACATGGGAATTATCATATAAGCTGCCACACAAAGAAGCCATTGGAGTTAAGTGGATTTTCAAGATAAAATTTAATCTAGATGGTTCAATCCAAAAATACAAAGTTAGCAAGTAGCAAAAAGGTTTTTCACAACAACTTGGTATTGACTACAATGAAAAGTTTGCCCCAATATCTAGATAAGATACAATCAAAACAATTCTAGCGTTAGCAGCATAAAAAAATGGGAGATTTATCAAATTGATGTGAAATATGCTTTTCTTAATGGAATTTTGAGGAAGAAATTTATCTTAACAACCACCAGCATTTATGGTTAAGAGGCAAGAAGATAAAATCTTGAGGCATAAGAAAGCTTTATATGGACATAAACAAGCTCCAAGAGCATGGTATAATCAAATCTATGGATATTTCATCCAACAAGGTTTTAGGAGGAGTCCAAATGAGACTTCTATATATAAAGGAAGAAAGTTATGATATCTTAATTCTCTCACTTTAAGTTGATAATATTGATGATGACAAAATTCAAATAACAAATGATGAATCAATTCAAGATGATCGATCTTGGTGTAATGAACTATTTCTTAGCATGAAGGCATATTAAACAAAAGATGAATTTTTTACACGTCAGAAAAAATATGCCACCGGAATTCTAAAGAAATTCAATGTGGAAAATTCTAACCTAATTCTACTCCTATATCTCAAAATGAAAATTTTAGCAAAGAAAATGACTTTGGAGATGCTGATATTAAGAAATATAGAAGTATGATTGGTAATTTACTATACTTAACTGCTATATGACCATATTTGATGTATGCCACAAGTATATTATCTAGATTCATGCATAAGCCAACACAAATACATATAAAGGCTATAAAAAGAGTTCTTTGTTATGTAAAAGGTACCCTAGATTATGGAATTTGGTACAGGCCTACCAAGAATCAAGAATTGATTGGATATTTAGATAGTGATAGGGTTGGATCAATGGATGACATGAAAATCACTTCAGGCTATGTGTTTTCACTTAGCAATGGTGTATTTTCTTGGCTTAGTCATAAACGAGATAAAGTTGCTCAGTCAATGGTTGAAACTGAATACATAGCAGTATGTGCAGCAATGAACCAAGCAATTTAGCTTGAAAGGATTTTATTTGAAATGGGTGTAATTCAAAAGCAACACATTAAGATATTTTATGATAGTAAATCTGCTATAACTATCGCAAATAATCTAGTTAAACATAAAAAATCAAACATATTGAAATTAAGTATCACCGTTAGAGAAGCCGGAAGCAAAGGAAAAAAGCTCGATGTATTGTAGCTTAGAAGAGCAACTAGTTGATATTATTACTAATACACTTTCAAAATCAAAGTTTGGGTTTTTCAGCAACAAGTTTGGCATGAAAAGAAAGTTTTTAAAAAAGGAGTGTTGAACTGTGAATAACTTTCATATATTATATTAATATATATTCTTTGTATTTCATTTAAAATGTTAACTATTATTACACAATAAATTATTTAAATTATAAATAATATGTAGTATAAAATCATGTAAATTATGTATAAATACTCATTACAATCAAGATTTAAATATATAATTAATAGTACAATAATTCTTTCATTTGTTTCTTCTCTTTTATTTTCTTACCACAATTAGCATTATTTCTATTTTCAACAGGATGTGTTTTATTTAGTGGCTGAACTTGTATTTTTAATACTATACTTAACACCAGCACAGTATTAATGAATGACCAATTGGATCCAAAACTAATTTTATTAGGTCTCATTTAGTTTCGTTAAAAACTTAAAAAACCTTTGTTATATGTCTAATGGGATCAATTTTGCTCTTATTCATTTATTAATATTGCTTAATTGTTAAGTATTTTACTGAAAATATAAAGTCAAGGTTAAATTAAGTATTTCTAAGTTCAACTCCCATATTTGCAAAAATGAACAGGTTCAAAGCCTTTTCAAATTCTAAAGTTTTAAAGAAAGAAAAGAATATCACCTGGTGCCATATAACCAATGGTGGCTAGTGTCATGGTTTGAACCGTTGAATCCTCTTCACCAAGAAGTTTTGCTATGCCAAAATCTCCAACTTGAGCAACCATTTCTTCATTCAACAGAACATTACTTGGCTTCAGATCGCAATGGACCACGGGCAAAGTATAGCCATGATGCAGATATTCTAATGCTGATACTACATCTACCATAATGTTCAATCTCTGAAGGATATCAAGAAAATATCCATGGCAATGTAACCATTTCTCCAAGCTACAGTTAGGCATGAACTCCAGTACTAAAGCTTTGACATCAATATTACAACAGCTACTAATGATTTTGACAAGATTTCTATGACGAAGATTTCTTAACACTTCACATTCCGTTTCGAAACTCTTGAATACTCCTTCAAGTTGTAAATTGAAAACCTTCACTGCAATTTTCATCCCGTCGGATAAAGTCCCTTTGTACACTGAACCAAAACTTCCTGTTCCAATCAGGTTGCTGTCTTGAAATTCATTAGTTGCAAGCACAAGTTCTCGATACGAAACTTTTCTCCATGTTGCTAAAGGTAGCAAATCTCCATGTATTGAAGGCATTGGCCTTTGTTTATAGCATCTTCTGAAGAAGATGAAAGCAAGCAACAACACTATAAACACAATCATTGGTGATATATAAAGCATTATATGTCTCTTGGATGGTTGATGACTGTTAGTTTCACATGGCGGGACTAGCATTCGTGTTGGACCACATAATGCTTCATTTCCAATGAAAGATTGAGGTGAGGAATTTGAGAAAGGCCCTTTATTCGGAATTTCGCCTTGTAATCTATTGAAGGAGACATCAAACTGATTGAGATTGGCAAGTTTCTCTAGGGACTTGGGAATAAGACCAGAGAGACCATTACGTGACAGGTTGAAGAATTCCAGAGCTACCATGTCACCAACTGATTCAGGAATAAGGCCATGGAATCTGTTTCCAGACAAGGAGAGATGAGCAAGGTCTTTAAGATTCCCAATGCTGCCTGGAATAGTTCCTGATAGTTGATTGTTTGACAAATCGATTGTAGTTACAACTTTCAGGTTTCCAATCTCTGGTGGAAGTGAACCAGTTAGAGAATTTGAAGACAAGTTTATGTGAATCAACTCTGTGATTCTCCACAGGGCTGAAGGTATTGTTGAGTTGAATTTGTTGGAGCCTAAATACAGTTCTCTCATGGATGTAAGATTATCTAGGCATGCTGGTAATGCTCCTGAAAAATCATTTTCTCTTAGATACAAGAAACCCAGTTTCTGCAAATGGCACATTTCAGATGGGACTGGTCCGTGTAATTTGTTGTTTGCAATAGACAAGTCTTGGAGATATTGCAGTCTCCCAATTTCACCAGGGACATTTCCTGTGAATTCATTGTTTTGCAGGATTATTCCTATTAGGTTGCTTAAATTGGCAATTTCACTTGGAATGTTGCCTTCAAATCCACAATCGTTCGATTTAAAGGTATGAAGGGAAGCAGACAAATTCCCAATGGAACTTGGAAGCATACCGCCTAATGGGTTATGATCCATCCTTAAATAGACTAAATGTTTGCAATTTGACAATGATGAGAAAAAACTAAATTCTGGTGACGAAGATCTTCTTGTCAATGAATTGTTAGCCATATTGAGCTTCCGAAGGCTTCTTAAATTCCCAAGTAAATCAGGAATAAAGCCAGAGAACAAGTTATCAGAAATGTCAAGGACACGAAGTTTTGTAGCATTGCTGATAGAGTTAGGGATGGATCCGGTAAGTTCATTTTGAACTAGGTAAAGTTCCTCAAGATTTGGAAGCCAAAGGCCTGTGTCTAATGGAAGGTGACCTGATAGGCAATTAGAAGCCAGATTGATTCTTTTTAACATTGAGAGATTAAAAAGTGTAAACGGAATGGAGCCACTAATTCTATTAGATCCCAGATCTAGTACTTGCAGATTATACAATTTACCCATCTCATTTGGCATTGCACCTACAACAACAGGAATATCTTTTACGACACAGGCAAGCATTTGGTTGCAATTCTTGATTAAGTAAAGACAAGAAAAACAACTTGTAGATACAAAGAATCACATGGGTTTATTATGGTTACTGAACTTTAGACTAAATAACTAGAAAGACACAAAAGATTTTTTTTTTTTTTTTTTTTTTTTTTTTGAAAAAGTAAATCAATTTAAAAAAATATTTAACCCGTAGTCATTTTGACCGGATTCTCTCATTTGAGTATCAATATGACATGACATATTAGAATTTGATCTGATCAAACTTAACCTATCATCTTGATATCTCTACACCACATCATCAAATAGTTAAAGATGCCATATATTGGCATGTGTTATGCCACATGGCGGATAATGTGTCACTAATAACATAACATTTTTTATATTTGATGATATGTTATTGAGCCGTTTAGGTGATGTGTCAAATCATGCCATATCGGCATTCCAGTGAGAAAATCATATCACATTGAACGGGTGTGAAATATGTGATTTTATGGTTATTTAGTCTAGAGTTCGAATAATGAACCGAATCACATACCTGTTAACTTGTTGGAATATAAATACAATTCCTTGAGGGAAGTACAATTTCCAAGCTGCCTTGGTATGTTTCCTGAGAAAATTCACTTTTAATTCAGACAAAGGTTCAAGAGTTTGAATGTAGTTAGGGAGAAGAAATGAGAAGATACCATAGTAATTGTTGTTGTCAAAGTCCAAGCTTTGTAGACTAACAAGCTGCCCAATTTCTTCAGGAATTTCTCCAGTAAACAAGTTTCCTTCAAGATTCAAGACGCGAAGGTCTCTGCAATTGTACAAACTGGAAGGAATTTCTCCATTGAGATTGTTGTTTCCTAAGTTCAGTATCTTCAAGCGTCGAAAGTTACCCAATTCTGGAGGCAAATAGCCATGGAAGCTGTTGTTATTAAGGTTGAGGGATACAAGGAATGAGAGATTTCCAAGCTGAGGAGGGATTTGTCCTTGAAGACCCAAACTGGCAAGCTTTAAAGCAGTGACTCTTTGGCGACGAGCACTGCAAATGACTCCAAACCAATTGCAAAATGAAGTGTCCCTGGACCAGTTCTTGGCCAAAATGTTGTGAGGATCAACGGTTATCTGAGCCTTAAATGCTACAAGTGTTGATTCATCACTCAAGTTGTTTTTTGCAAAAACCAATGAAGAATGTCTTATTAGCAACACAAGTACAAACCAGACTGTTGAACCCATGATTCCTTGTTTTCTGTTAAAAACTTACGGTACTGATACAATATATGTTTTTTGATTAATAAGATCATAAAATTGATGGGATTAAGCCTCACTAATGCCTAGTAGAATAAAGGCAACAACTTGAAACATCCTAGAAATGCAAACACTTTTTGACAAGTCAATAAGCAAGGGAAAAAATATCAACTCATTTTAATTAGTATTAACGGTCAACCAATTAGAAGCACAAAGTCTTAACTGGGAGTGGACAATAACAAAATAAGCGGCATAACATCAGGGACAGACTCGGAATGTGATGTTAAGGGGGTCAAGTATATTTGTATATGGACTTAAATATTTTGAAAGTGTCTAATTGAGAAAATACAATTCTTTTTTGGGTCAAATTAAAAAACTCTCAATGACCTTTGGAAATTGGAGGGGGCCCGGGCCCTTTAGCCTTCCTCTAATTCCATCCCCGTATATCATGGAATGGTACCCCGGGTTTCTTACTTCTTTCACTCTACAAGCTAACTTTTGGATTCAATCGGGTTTAATTACATTATCGTAGACCTTGTTTATTTCATGGCTTATGATTGGATAGTATGGTTCGGTATTGTATGGTGTGGTGTGATATTGTAATGTTATTTACATGTTTGGAAAGATGGTATGATATGGTATGATTTGATTTTATTAATTTTCTTTTTATTTGATTTAATTGCTTAACATGATAAAAAATGTAAAAATTAATAAAATAATAAAAATAAAAATTAAATCAACGATTATGAGGATAAAATATGAATTTTCAAATTAAAATAATGTTATAATAGTACAATAAAAATTTAAAATCATAGAAAACCACAAATTTGATTGTTTGAAAAATTAGACAAAATAAAATCATGCATTAACCATACAAACTAATATCATGAGAAAAAAATTTGCCAAACACAATTTTATCAAATAGCATAACATATTATTTCATATAATGTTAAACCATGAAACAAACCAGACATTAGGGGTTTATGAAAAGTTGGACGTTTAATTATCAATAACCTAAAAGATAGGAGGTTAATTTGAAAATTTCCTAAAAGAATAAGCATAAAAGTATATATTAAATTACTAATCTATCATTTTTTTCCCTCTATTATGTTCATATTGAATTCCCAGACTTGATCAGATTTGTGAACTTTTAACCGTGTAAAATTCAGCTAAAAACTACAATGTCAAATCAGCTGCTCAGTCCAAAAGTGAATGCCAATTTTGCACGGTTCCAGAACTTAATTGATTTACTAAGATTATATTTGCAATTCCCGAGTTTCTCGTTAGCTTAATAGTTTTAGGAAGCATTGACCGAGTCATTCAATTAAAATCAACATGTTCAATCTCAATTATTTATGTCACTGTTTTTTGGATTACATATAGTTTCTGGCATTTGGAGCAGATGATTCTTTTTTCAATGCAGATCCAATCATCATGGTGAAATCCTCAACTGGAAATGATGTTTTTCCTCTTAAGTTTTCTCTGGTAAAAAGACCATCACATTTTATGATGGAGGGAAGAACCGGTTAAGATTGAAAGGAAGAGTATAGAACTCTTCATTTCTACTGTCTCCTTTGAACGTGCGGAATTTAACCCACCATGGCATTCCTCTATCTCTGGCACTATCCTTGTACTCAAGTGTATTATCCAAGAACACGGCAACTATCAATGCAACAGTTGGGGATGAGAAGAATATAGTATTCAAGAAATCATTGAACTGCAAATCAAACAACCAACGTGAAATAGATCATCAAAGAAACAAATGTGAACATACTAACAGTAGTTCTTTTGGTTGAAAAAATACCCATCCAGCTCTTGTATGCGCAGGACCATGAAAGGCTTTCGATGTGTATTCTCTGAAGTATTCGGGGACAGACAGACCAAGAAAGAAGGCAACGCCAGTAATAAAAAGGTTTCTCATTGAATTCATGTTTGTAAATTGCAAAAATGACAATCCCACAGAAGCTGTGAAGAAATATGTATTAGAACAAAGACATCATTAGATAGATAAGAAAATTTGATATGAAAAAGGCTTTCACTTACCAACAAGACCAAACAAAACACAGTATGCAGCAGCAAATATTGGGAAGGGTATTGATGCAAATAAAGCTCCAAATTTTCCTGCAGAAGATTAGATTTAAGATTGTAAGAGAATGCATCAAAGAATTACGCCATGCAGTTAACTGCATATCGCTCACCTAACATCGAGAAAAATATCATAAAACCAGCTGAGATTTGGATAACCCTGCGGCTGCCAACACGAGTACTTCCAAGCAGGCCCACATTTTCTCTGTTAATTTTCTTGTATTAGGAATGAATTTCACAAACTTCCATAATCATGAAGTGAAGGGGATTTATCTAAAAAACTTACATAGAAACAGTTGAGCCACTCAGTGTTCCGAAGAGTCCGCTGAGAAGGATCCCAATGCCCTGCCACCCAATACCACGGCTAAGAACATGAGCAGGAGGTGGTGTGGCACTTGCTAGACGTGACGCTGCCTTGTATGCTCCTGTTGACTGCCAAATAACATGTTACATTTGAGTTCAAGTTTCATGAATTTTAGGATTGACTAAGCTTGACTATCTAATTTTATGAATACCTCAATCAAAGAAACTATAACAGCAGCCATCATTCCAAAACAGTGACCGGCATCAAAAGTAGGAGCACCCCACTGAAGAGGATATGGGATCTTTATCCTGAATACAAAAAGCCAATAGTTAGAAAATATTAAAATCTGGTTTTGGAAAGATGGAAAGATGAGTTACCAAC
>CAOJCQ013056048.1:0-19043 GCA_948356215.1 Stillingia texana | reverse complement strand
TTCGGACAAGAAGAAAATGGCCAACTCGGAATAGAAATAGCCCCATTTCTTTATATTTGGCCCTAGTCAGTTGCACATGAATAGGCTCTTAGATGGACTTCTTTGCCACGTGAATCAGAAAAGGCTGGACTGATTGATTGCATGGGAATGGTGGAATAATAAGACTATAAGAGGAAGTTTTAGCTCTTAACTCAGACTAGTTCTATTGCCTCATCTAATGCAAGCTGACTAGCGCGACCAGACCTTGCCCGAGGTAACCGAAGTACGCGAGCTGTGAGCTTAGCCCTCTTTTCTTCCCATTAGACTGATTTATAGGGCCTAGTGATGAATGTTAACCGAGAAAAGCCAAAGCCCTATTGGCTTAAGATTCGTGAGAAAGAGCGGTAGAAACTCGAGCTTTTGGTTCGAGAAAAGGGGGATCCGTTGGGTAGGCGTCTGCCGATTCGTATGGGGATTGGGGTGCTTCTGTTCAATATTCCTTATTTTCGTCCGCCGATGGAGTATCGCTATCTCTTTCTGTGTCTTCGGCTGGTTTCGGGACCGGGAGAAAAGGATTCTCTTGGTTCAGATGGGAATGCGCCTTTTGTATCGGATAGGTTCTCCGGAGCAGCCTTAGGGGACTAACCTGGGATAATAGCCCTTTTCGTATAAGGCTGAATCAAGACTCGTGTTCACATACGTAATTCCTTTAGTTGAAAGGACCCCCAACCTTGCAAGCCCTACCTCTCACCGGTCGGAACCTCTATTAGTAAGCTTAGCCGACCAAAAAGCTCAGCCTCCGCGGGGGAAGGTGGCTTACTTTTTAGATCCCCAAGACAGAAAGGTTATGGCATCATTATGTAAAAAACCCCGTGGTAGAACACCTTATGTCAGGAACAATCAATCTGCATCAAGAGGAGTTGCTTGCCTTAATTAGTCTTTAAGGGTAAGATTTTTTTCTTTAAGTGTAATCTTTAACACGCATGTGTTAAGCATGATTAGACCTTAGCAGCCCTAAAGCAACTAGCCTCTCAACCTGAACCACTTTTTATTCCACCACGGCTCAAAAGGGGTGTTCGGTGGGTAGGAATAGATTTTTTTCAAAGGCGATCGATCGTAGTGAGCGCTTGAGGGCATCCTCCTACTCAATAATATAAAGAAAGGGATATGGAAAGAAAGAACTTGTGCAACTCAATGGAAGGAATCATCCTACTTTGCTACTTGTTCATATCCACATAAAAAGCGAGAAAACTGACATCTGATCTTCATAATTTCACGTAACGTCAACGGAAGTTCTAGAAGAAGGAAGTCTTTCTCTCTCTCACTAGTCCTGTTTATTAAGATAAGGACCGACACCTTGCAACCTACGACCCGGCATCGAAAGAGTGAAGGCGGGGAGACGACAGATGACGCTACGGGATTCGAAGCAGCGCCCTTCATCAGAACATTCAGAAGCTGTGTCACACACAAGGAAAGCGAAAGATTACTGCTTCCTTCGATTGCTTGCCTTTCATCTGCTTCACCTATCACTTCATGCATGGGTTTTGGTTACTACAGTGTTGATCGACAGTAGGAAGTCAAAGACATGTACAGATAGCAAGACTACTAGCTTGGCAGCAAGAAGGGACTAAGATCCACATTACTTGTTAACTGTGACTGGTCGTAGTAGGTTCGAATCCCATTTCCTCCGGCAGAACGGGCGTGAGAGAAAGAACCTCTTGGCATTGTCCCAGTAGCCATTGCTACTATTCACTTATGAATATTGGCATTGTAGGAGTCATTCCAGTAGTTTCTTTCCTAGCAAAAAAAATTACCCGCATTCGCCTTCGTGGCAGTCACTTGGATTTTAGGTAAGCGCAGAAGGATAAGACATAGATTTCTTTGAGTGGGAGTTATCCATATAGGTCATAGATAGATTGATTTCAATGAGAGTTGAGAGTCAAATAGCAGCAGTAAGAGGGATACGACTATAGGTTCTAAGAGATAGATTTTCCTGGTCAGTCAACTAGATTGTAGGTCATCTAAGGAAGGATAAGAACCTTTGGGCTAGAGATTCTATCTTACATGGTTGGTCGATAGCTAATAGTCAGAGAGCTTTCCCTATTAGAAAAAATGTTTAAAAGCCTAATATTAGAATCCTCATGCCTAGGCATTTAGGACAGGGGTAAAGGTAACATCCACCCGCTTGAGATGGCCAAGGCTTACTCCACCAATAGAAACTTAATCAGGAAAGCCCACCTCTGCAAAATCATCGTATGAAAGAGCTTCTCGTAACGGGAGTGAGTGCACCGCAAGACCAGTCTCGCAAACACGGTTCGTTAGCTTAGCTCGGGGGCTACAATGCCACTCTTCCTAAGAAAGATTTAGTAAGAACATCGATAGCCTGGCATTTCGTCGTATATCATAACAGCTCCCTGAACCTAGCTTCGACATATAACTTTTCCAATTGCAAAAGGTAGCCGGGCCTAGCTTGCAATAGATCCCATAGCTTATCCTGTGCAGTTTCCGATAAGATAGAGTTAGAGGTTCCGGAGCCGGTCTATGCTTGGGATGGGGAATCAGACAGGAAAGAATCAAGAAGCTGCCTGTCAGGTAACTGATTGAATACATTGCCAGTCTCCCATTCCAATAGCTTCTAGTAGACAGAATCTAGTCAAAGTCAGCTTGCTTTTAGCATGTCACTGGTAACCTGATTGATAGGAGAGTTGCTAGTATAGCTGCCAGTACCTCTATCCTAATTGAATAGATATGCCTAGCAAGAAGAAGATAGCTGACTAGCTTGTTGATTTGAGGTGTGATCGGCATTCTATATGAGAATATATTGAATTGCTAGTCTGTCAGTGAGAGAAGGAGTGATCGAGAAAGTCCCGCCCTTAGCCAAGAGTGGACCAGGCGGTCCCGCAAAGCCGGTCACCGGGAGGTAAGATCCTTCTAAATTGTTTCACTGCAGATAGCATCTATCGGAAATGTAACAAAAGTCAGATGCGGAACACATGCAAGAAAAGATTGCACTAGTCACAGAGAGAAGACAGCCAATCCAATAGAGCAAGCAAGCAGTCACTGCAAGCAAAGCAAAGAGAGAAGCTAGTCACAGGTAAACATGCACTGTCTCTAAGCTCGATTGACTGGCCTAGTTTTACTCGGAGATAGAGACCAGTTACCGAGCCAGTCAGATGCTTGCCTTGTATAACTCCCCAGTTTCACAAGCAAGCCAGACAGATCGCCTTCTTGAAAGATTTTAGAGCTAGCACTGCCAACAAAACAAGTGCCTAGACAGAGCTTCTAACCACTTGGACCCGATGATACACCGGCTGGCTACGAAGCGAGGATTTGTTCTTAGTTTCCTGGTATTACCTTCCTTGGATTGAAACTTCCTTCCTGAACGCGTGGTATACTACCGGAAACAAGGCTACAGTAGCTTCAGAAGCAGCAACGGCTTCAAACAAGGATTGACTTTTAGGCTGACTGGATGGGATCGGCCCTAGTACCGAGAACAACGAAAGGGGGAACTACACCATCCGCCCACTAATCCCTTCCCTCATCCTGAACTTCCTTTCCTGAGTCATCGTTTGCTAGTACCAGAGTTGGATGCTTACTTCGCTTTCCTTCCCCCCGGGCTTGGCTTTCAAGCCATTCACTCGCTTATCCGGAATGAGCAACTGAGTTGGAGTACAGGCGCTAAGGCAGGGAGTTACTTTCTCAGTTAGGCGGGAAAGAGCGAAGCAAGGGTTTTTGCTTTCAATTCTTTCCGATTCAAAGAGTATAGTTCAGTAGGGACACAGAGGAATCGTCTTTCATCTCTTCTTGCTTTGCCACCTTCTCTTTCCAGGACTAGAAGTCTAGCATGTCAAGTCTAGTAAGCTATTAACATTCCTTTATAGGTTGACTTCTTTACTTGGGGTTAGCAAGAATGCAATGCTTTTCAATCTTTTCATCAAGTCAGAATGATTGAAGAAGACAGGACTGTACCGACTCTAGTTTTGTCTTTGCAACCTATCTCTAAGAATAGTATAGGGGATGGTATTCACTTCCCTTTCCTTTCATTTACCTATAAAACTTCTAACTAAGTCTAACTATAAGAGGAAGTCTCTAGTAGAAGAGGAGGCCTAAGAAAGAGGGTGAAAGAACATAAATTCTTGTTGCACGTCCGGGCACATACTACCCTACCCTTAAGGGGTGGACATGAGTCTAGTTCTTAGGCTCAAGATTCTCACAAGCAGGTATGTAAATTCGCCGACTAATGTAAACCCTCTTCTTACACTTTTTAAGGGATGGGATCTTCTGTCTATCTCTGCCTCTAAGACAGCTCTAACCTCTGCAACTCATATCCGCCGAGCAGTGATTCCAAGCGCCTCATCAGCAGGCCAGAATAAAGAAGCAAAGCAGGGGGGTCGACCGAGGCCGAATAAGAAGGGGGCCAAACTGCGGAAGTTTTAGGTTGTGAGCAGACGGGTGAAGGGCATGCAAGAAGACGAATAGGACCTTCTATTGATCGGTTGAGTCGACGTTCCTCACATCAAGGTAAAGGCTGCTCTCACGAAGTTTACGGGCTCTATTTCCTCGCCCTAAGCAGATTCAAAAGGCAAATTGAGGGTCCGAAGGAGAAGATCGGTACTTTTTTTCTTCCGGCAATCACACATTTCTACTTTCGACCAGGTAAAGATATCTACATCTGAGGAAGAGCAGTTGATTAGATCGTATTCAATAGTTGCTGAAGAGGCCTTTTCTTCCTCATTGATTCTAGCACACCGGAAACCCGAGTGGATAGGCGGAACATTTAACACTTTACCATTCTCGATGCAGCTCACTCGCACCAACGGATACTGTCACAGCTAATTGAAGTGCTAGTCCAGCAAGCAACTGCGGTTAGTGATTCAATTGCCAGTCCTCTACCACCGGTTAGAAGACCCAGATCTACTCATGGTATAGAAGCTGTCTTCATTTTGGTCTTACCGGTGCTTTAGCCATTTCTCTTCTTTGCCTACCTGCTGTTGGTGTAAGCGTAAGCGGTCTTACTGCTATCGAATCAGCTCTTTGAAAGAATAGGCTCAGGTACTTTCCTTCCCGAGTCTTGGTTTGATGCGGAAGAGGGGAAGTCCGTTTAGTTTCGGGTGCTACCTTCTCGTTCTAAGCACCTTCACGAGGCGAATGGAAGGCAATTAGTGCTACTTCCCCATCAGGCTTAACGGTTAAGGCTTCGATGGTTGGTGGCTTTGACCAATGCTTGTCTGTCTGGTCTGTGATTAAACCAATATCTCTCCGGTCTCTCGACTGTCGACTATATCGGTCTTGGTGGCGTCGCTCACAGTCCAAGAAAGGTAGTCCTTTCATTGGCTAACGGGATTACGCAACATGGGATAGACCGATTATCGCTTCCTTCCTCTACTAGTTCTGGAGTCAAGCCAGCAAACAAAAGACTAATAGTCGACCCGGGACGGAGATGCACATAGAAAGGAAAGGAGTAAATAGCCGTGTGAGTGAAGATAGGATTACACTCGATAAATAGTCTAAACCCAAAGATTGTGGCCGAACGGGTGTTCTAAAAGGGTAAAGTGAATCCTGCAGTGGAATAAAGCAGATTCATTCAAATCAGATCTATTCGAGCTAAGTGGCCTGTAGCCAAAGAATAAACGAAGATTTCTGAGCGCATGTTTATCAAAAGTCTAGCTGACCAAAGCTGGCAAATCAAACAACTGAAAAACCGACTTCCGCAAGGGCATGGAAAATGGCTAGTGGTGGTTTACTCTTGATTCTCATCAATGCCGTTTGCAAAAGAAGTATTAACCTAACATATTGAATTTTATATCCCTCATGCAAAGGGTCATCCGTCGATGGATCTGAGGCCGCCAAGGATCCGGAGGTACCGAATCAGTGCTGGATAAACCGGGAACCCACGGTGAGCGCTCTGTGAATATAGTGGATAGATCTCTGATTCGTGTTCGCCAAAAAGAATTTCATTGTGTAATGGTCATAAACGGAATCTTATCTGGCCTCCTACAGAGTAACGGAGGTGTGCGATGGCACACACCAACAATATTATTGTAAAAATAACTTATCTTGCGTTTTTGAGTTAGCTCTTTGTCCCGGGGTATGGATATACATAGAGGTTTTTCCCAAGAAACGGATATTCGGCGGGATAGGTTTCGCTAAAGTTCATACCGCTGCGCCCCTCTCAACATCATATTCGGCTTTGTCCGAGTACCGAAAAATGGAAAGATTTTCCTTCAATGAGGCCTAAACTTGGCTAAGGAGAAAAGGTGTTGGCATACCATTTCTGGACGTGATGAAAGAGTCCATAGAATGCTATGCCTTGATATCAAAGCCAACTAGCAGAGCCGATGCGAGGATCTAGCAACAAGCTTTATTACCGATAAACTGCTATGCTTTGACCGGTCGGCTTAGCTACAGTTCTGATTCTGTTCCGGCTAGCAACTCCTGATCATGCTCCATTCGATAACGAATTGGGCAACTAGCAAGATTGGAGAAAAGTAATCATAATTAGTGCGAAAAAGACCTTGATCACTATTCCAATGCGCCGGGGAAAGAAAAGAAAGGGCTCAAGCGCACTTTCAAGACAAGAGGGCAGGAATAATGTGTTTTACATCCGGCTTAGGCTTAGAGCGAAGGGGTAAAGAGGAAGGATCGAGTATGCTCTTCCGCGAGATCTTTCTTTCCCTTAGCCAGCAAACAAAAGAAAGGCAGGCGAAAAGAAAAGGGATAACAGTCTCCGGGTATTTATTGCAGGGTCTTGTTCACCAGATAACAGACCCAGGGGAACCCTTGAGATAGAGAAAGTGTGAACTCAATTCCATTCAAAAGAAGAAAGCGTGTCAGAAATAATGAATGCGGCTGAGATGAAAGAAAGCAGGATGCCGGCTGGGATAGGAACCCTAGGGATCAGAGCAGCTGAAAAGAGAAAGAGTTCAAAGCCTTGATTTAGGATTACCATTTCCATATGTCTAGAGTTTTTTGACCTGAAAAGGAAGGGCACTTCTGCCAGGATCTAAGATTGCGCGGGCGGAGGGGTTCGTGAATGCCTATTCAAGGTCTTCCTCCTGTCTTTTCTTTGCCTTAGATGGATCAGTATGAGAGGCCGAGACCAAGGAGGGCTGAAATGAAGAATGGAGTTACGTTTATTGAGAGGCAGCTTCACAGCAAGAGGGTACCTTTACATCAAGACACTTGAGCTGAACATGCTACTCTCCGGTCCACCAATCTACTGCTTTTTCAATCTCACATACCGGGTTCCAAAAAGGAATTTCATTGCCTTCACGCTTTCGCTTTTAGAAAGAAGAACTCACTCTTGACTCTAATTCCGTAGGTTGTTTAGTCAGTTAGCAGTTTCGGACAACAACGGTAAACTCTCACAAGCAAGAGGGTTTGCGGCCGGATTCTCAGATGCTTGACCTGTAGAATAGAAGAGGAAAGCCCTCAGTGTTTACTTAGTAGCGCGGATGAGGAAAGAATCTTTTAAGAATAGAAAAACATCCGTAGACTAATGTAGACTAATATCCTAGTATCTTCTTAGGGGTTGCTGGATTGCCTTCGTTGCTCTCGGGCTAGAACACCCCTGTTGATTAATATCCGTGTAGTGTAAGTCCGGAGTCTAACTAGAAGAGGGATTCTCTTATTCCTTACCTCAGATAAAAAGGCCTAGGGGATAGCTACTCTCGAGTGAGTTTCGCGCTATCGGTTCTCTTTGACCCTTTTAGTCAATTACATCGACTCTTGCCCTTGACCCCTACTTTCTTTGCAGCTTGACGGGCAGGTTGATGGGAATGAACAGGGAGGGATATTGGCATACGTGGATTTCCTCCCGCTTTTAGCTACTATTACAGAACGAATAGTTACTGCTACTGAACTCACTCCATTTACGTAGTTATATTGTGCCGTTGTAGATTAATGTTCTAGGCCTAGGGCAGTCAACTGGATGAGTGAGAGCCAGAGTGAGTAAGGGTTATGCTAGAATCTCTCTCTTTTATCCCCTCCCTAAGACTCTCTTTCCGAAGGCTAGCTAAGTAGTTAGTGAGTAAGGGATCTAAGAGTTCTGCTGGTGCCGTGTAGAGTTAGCCTTCTTCTTTCGTAGCTGAGAACCTGGTAATAGAAGAAGCGGGGCTATATGCTATGGTCTTCGCCTCCAAAGCTAGGCATGAAAGCAAGTCAAGCATCCCAGCAGATGAGTCAATAGCAGCAGAGTCGTGAAAAGAGCTAAACTCAACCATTCTCCTCTTCGGGTAACCCTCTCTCTTCTATTCCGTTTCTCTTCGGCTAAGCAAGTCCGTCTTTGGATCTCTTGGAGAAATGGGAATTGGATCTCCTCGGCTTGGTGCTAAAGCCGCATGAGAATGGGAATGCCCCTTAAAGGCTAGTCTTGCTAGCTCTACTCTATGAAAGAGGCAAAGCTCTTAGAGAATGGGAATCGGCTAGCTCTACTCTCGCTACTCTTAGTGCATTGGATCTCTTGCTAGCTCTTCGGCTAACTCTTCTCTTCGGAGGGTAGATGCTTCTAGTTTGATAGGTGGAGGAATGGATGGTGCCTGGACAGCCTGGTTCTTGCCTTCTATCTCTGTCTCAGGCTTCGGAACTTTTCTCTTATTCTCTTCCGGCATCTCTTGGGCTTTCCCTTCCCTCTGTGTTCGCCCTTCTAGGTAGCCTATTTTCGTCAGCGGCTTGGATTAACCAACCTCTTCAACTTCGCTTGAGTTCGAGTACCAGCTCTTGCTCCTTGAAGCCAGAATCTCTTCGTGCCTTTGGAGATGACGAAAGGGTGCTATACCTGGAACAAATCCCACTAGTTTCTTCCTATTTTCGGCTCCTTCTTCGAGGGCTATTGGAAAAGAGGACTTTCACCACCCCCTAAGGGGATTACCAAATGACGGTTCCTAAACGCGCCTTATCTGCTCTGCCTCTGAAAGAAAACTGGAGTTTGAGTACCTGCTCTTAGAAGTTCTTACCTTATCGGCACCCGCTTACTCAGGTTTCTCATCCCTTGACTCAGTCTCTGGAATTTAGCTCGTCAGTCAGTCCTCAAAAGATGTATTTCCACTGCCCATGGCATTCGCCCTTTAAACAGATAAAGGAGTTCAATAATTGGGATCCTTCTTACTTAGATCTCTTCGCCCTACGCGCTGAGTCGTAGTTCTATTTCGCTGGGTTCTTTGATTAAAAAGCGCTGTTATATTATATGGCATATACTTACTTTTCTCCCAAGAGATGCTATTGGGTCAATGTGGAATGGTGAAAATCCCTTCTTTGTTCTCAAATATCTCATTTCTCTCTCTGATATGGTACTGACCTATCTAATCAACTTGCTTTCCGGCCTCGCTCTACCTTTTTTTTATTCTTATTATAGCCAGCTGGCGAGTCGCCAGACTGCGCCATGTGTCAATAGAGAACTACCAGGAGCGTGTAGATGAAACGGTAGCTAACACCCTTAAAGATATTTGTGTGTAAGAGGCGTGAACCCGCTTTTCCAAGAGCAAGGGAAGTATCGGCTATACTCTCTATCGGGGACTACTTAAACTATTCCTTACAAAGGGCGCCTCTTACAAAGAGTTGAACATTTGAGGTTATTCCGTAGGTTCACTCCTCAACAAGCTGCCTCAACGAAGAGTTTTGGGTTGAAACATTCCTTTCTGGTCTTGTTCGGCGGTCTAAGCTATTGTTCGGGAGACGTGGACCACGCTTGCCAACTAATTCCATTCCTTTCTCAGGCGTGGACCTAACTCTTCTTATTCTTCTTAGCCTGCTTTCTTTTTCTTCTTCTTTTCTTTCCGGTAGTTTAGTTGCTCAACATTTCTGGTTCACTTCACGATTTAACTCCTCCCTTCTTTACTTTTTCTCTTGAGGAGTCGAAGCTTTCTTTCGATGTAGATAGTAAGGTAGTCTGTCGGTATCTTAGGTCCCTGCTATCCAGCATCTCTCGTCTAAGGGGAAAGAGCCTTGTTCCTCCTTTCAATCTTTCCAGTGGTTGAAGCTGTCTAATCGGCTATTGAATCAGCTCTTATCTTAGAGGAGGAATTCCCGGAATCAGAGTCAAAGCTGCTATCGAATAGGCGTAGAGGCGCTGTTCACACGTCTTGGTCAAGTTATCCTGCCGGCTCTAAAACAAGTGCTTAAAAGGATCCACAAGGATTCTCGTAACTGGGGAATTGAACCCTGCTTCAAACGCTTTTCATCGCCCATTGAGCTAGTTTTTGAGTTCGGAAAGCTTTCCTACCCTCTTCTTTTCTTTAAGTAACTGTCTCAACGAACACGTTTACCAATAGCCAGAATGGCGCAGCTTTCGTAGTGGGGCTCCTTTCTAAATGGCCCAGCAAATGTCGGGTATGCTGCCAAATCAGCATTCAATGCTAAATTAAATCGCTTTCTCAGCCTGAGAAGCAAGATCAACGAATCCCTACGCCTCAACATGCCTTATTCCCCCAAAAGGGGATGAAACTCCTAGCGCAAAAGCAATTAAAGCAATTGTTGCTGCTCCAAATAGCATTCACCCCTAGAAAAAGAAAGACTGCTTCTCCTGCTCCCGCAAAAGCTATTGTAGCTGCGTACACTAGTTTCCCATCCGGGCAAAAGAAACCGCTAACAAGCGAACTAAGGTTTAGCTCCCAAAGAAAGAGTTCCACTGCTCCTGAAAAGAGAGATTTCCCCAAGCCAAGATCTAGTTGGAAGAGGGTGCGAAGCAGTCGTTGAATCAGGTTGATAGAAGCCCCCGGGAATTCGGGATGGTAAAAGAGGTTCCGAACCAACGAAAACAGGGGCGAAGCTGCATGCGACTCTCACCGCATCAAAATTCTCAACATCCATCACGTACGTAGTCGCTATAGCGAAACTATTGGAAAGAATGTGGACTTTTTGATCTTATTCGTCTTCTGATCGTAATCGTTTACGGTGGGTGGGAAAGCTGGGGGGGACCCCGTCGTGCTTAGAGTAACTGGCCGAAAAGGTTAGCGAGGTTCCTGCTAGGGTGTGAAGTGAAAGATCTCTCACTCTAGTGGGAAGAAGACAGGTGGGAACGAGCGGAGCGAGAGCTAAGCAAGTTCCAGTGGTGGGTTGTCTTCCCGGTGCCATTTCAATCTTTTTCATCGACTTAGAATGTCAAAGAGTTATTCCAAGATCGAGTAAGATGCCTTTAGCTATACAGCTTCTTTCTGTTTCCCAAGTTCCTATTTGTTGAAAGGTCTGGGGTGCTACCACCTTTTCTAAATGCTAATCGAGATTTGAATCCCCAATCGATGAAATCAGCTAACTAAGACCGTACCACCCTACATGCATGGGTGACTGCTCGGCTGAAGCTACTTCCTTCTTTGTGCGAGACTGGGAGAGGTCTTTTATAACTCGCTTACCCTAAAGCGGGAGAGGAATCGAGAAGATACTTCACATCTTATTCTTTTTGTAAGGGAAGGGGAGGAATCAATCGTTTTTTGTAGAAAAAAAAGCTTATGCACGTAGCTCGCTGGAAGCTAAGAGTCTTCTAGCCCAAAAACGGGAAGAGCGGTTTTTTTAGTTCCTTAATACCTTTTTCCTAATCTATTTATAGTCAAGCAAGTGGCTAACACACAAAAAAGCACCAGCCGGGCCTTTCTCTTTGTTTCGATGAAAGCCTCAACGCTCGCGGGGAACTTTTTTTTACTATTTACCTTCAAAGCCGGAAGCAAAGGTAAAAACTCCAAAAAAACTAGTAAGGGGTGCTTGTGTTGTGGTTTTGAGTTCCTTGGCTTGTGTTCTAATAGTAAGCACAGGAAGAAGCGGGGAGCATTCTTTATCAAATAATGATGGAGGGGGTTCATGGTCCCTAGTCTCTTGTCGAGCCCGATTCTCTATGGTATGGACGTCTTTGATTGGATGGAGACAGATATATAGAAAGTGTGCAGTGAGGGATCAGGTAGTGTTAAGCATATAGTGGAAGTAGCATGGGAAGGAGATAAGCTACAACGATCCTTTTATGTACGGGTCTCGATAATGGAAGATAGGAAAAAGACAGAGGAAATGGCGGAGCTCTTTCTCGCTGTTGTTCCTCAAACACTGACACTGAGATAGCAAGGAGTATATCTACCTAGATGGAACTTCTTCATTTTCCCGCCCGACAGAGGGCTGCTTCAAACGGTATTACCGTAGACCCGAGAAAGTCTTCCCAAAGTTCTCCTCCGTTAAGAACCTTTTCAGGGATAGTAAAGAAAACGCTACCTCCTCTTCCCCCTGCTTTCAATAATTAGCCTTAGTGCTGTTCCTAGCTTCAGGAAAGAGACAAGCACGGGTTACTGTAAGACCCGATACGGTAACACCGGATATGGCAAAAACAGGATTCTCAACCGTTCCTAATGAGTCAGATGTGGTATTCTTGTAAAAATGAATATCAGATGTCGATCAATCCCAATCTATCCCATTCGTACCATTAAGTTAGTACTAAGAGCAGATAAGATCACCAGAAGCGGTTGATGATATAAGACCCCTACCAGTTACTGATTAACGGACACCAACACCGGAAACTAAAGCACCGCGCTTTACCCTTCGTTTTCGCTTTTTTACCCTTACTGGCACACGAGACCTGGGTCAACAAAGAAGTCCATCTTCTGCAACCGTCAGCTTCTTATCACCCTGGAACTTCCACATCTAATGACCTGTAGCCGATTGCTTACTTTACTCCTCTTTATTAAGATTTCTAATTGAGAGGCAATTAGTTTATTCTCTAAATGTAGCATCCCGGCTAAGGGAAGGATGAAAGCCTTGCCCAACTTTACCTTCACGGCCTAGGCCCCCTTGTTCGTTACCCTGCTTGAACTACTTCCTTCGTCTTTCGACTCAGCCAGCTTCTTCCTGTGCTTACTATTAGAGCAAAGGGCGAGGTCTAGTCTTTAACTTTATGCACCGAGAATCTTTCTGAATAGAATATGAGGCTCTTCTTATTTGCCTCGATGTCTCCGTCCTAATGGTCCTACCTTCCTAGTTGTTCGAGTTGATTCCCAGTAGGTCATTTTCGGCAGCTCAGTCCTTTGAATATAGGGTTATAAGTCAGAAGTGAGCCTCATCCTCATACTGTGCCAAAGCACAGGACTTGGTCGAAGGGAGGAGAGGACTAAGGGTCTAATCTTGCCCAAGAGGGGAGAATAGGAAAGCAAAGGCTAAGGCAGGGGATCGCCTCAGGATTACCTTAAGGGTACCCTGACTCACCAAGTAAAGATCCAGAGAAGCTAGCCACTCTTACTAAAAAAGGGGAGGACTTGGATTGTGATAGATGCAATTTCTCAAGTCTTGACTGAGGGCTTAGCCAGAGCTTTTACCAGTTATATTATAGCAGAGATCTGGTAAAGTTGGTTTTCAAAAGAAGACAGATATAGTAAGTGTGCAGTGAGGGTGGGATTATGCTTAACACATGCCTGTCGAAGTCTTACTACAGGAGAATCGTTGATCGGCTGTTGGGGCAAGTCAGTCTTTAGCTGCCTAAGTAAAGCAAAAGAGGCCTTGGAACTTTATACAGAAGGTTTTTCCGTACCAGCTTCTTCTACCGATCCTAATCCCTACGATAGAGGGAAAAGCTTCAGAACGGACTCATTCGTACTTCTTCGGGTATTTTTTGATGCTAAACCAGCCGTAGGAAGTGGAAAAGCAGGAAATCCTCAAAGGTTGTACGCTCTAGGGCAGATCCGGGGCTGATCAATCCCCAACTGCGGTAACACTCTCGCGGTTGAAAAGAGAACTTTCCTGTCCTACTGAAGGCACAACTCAGCTTTAACTTCTCAATACGAGTTGAGCACCAGTCAATCCCCCATAAGGCGGTCATGAGCTGAGGTATAGGCGATTTCTCAACTCTTAGTTGGTAGACCCTTGGGGGTCGACCACTCTACTATAGGTAGAAGCAAGGGTACCCACAAAATTCTGTAACCCGCATCGCAACATGATGCGCAGCCTGGGAGGTATACATTTCCCCCTGGAAGGTTGTTTGGATGCAATCCAAGAAGTCCTCGATCAAACTTGCGTTCCCCAGGCGCTATTAAATAAAATGGGGGTCTTTTTTCAGGAGAAAAAGAAGCTAAGCGGGGGGCAGGTCAGCCAGGAATAGAGAGAAAGTATTCCAGTGCTAGCTCCGCTCCGGATGTACCGATAATAATTACAAGGGAAAATCTTGGTCAGCTGCTTACTCATCTAAGATCACTTCTCACGCAGCATAAAGAGTATCAGAGGCAAGCTCAACAAGTTTAGAAGGTGGTCCAAAACGAGCTAACGCGAGTTTTCGAACTACGCTTTTTCCCGTTTTTGAACATCACTGAGATAGGCTTTTCCCCGAACCATTGATCCTTGTTCGGTAGGGAGAAGTTGATTCATTTAATGGAGCTTTATTTGTTTGATCTAGTAAGGGGGGTGTTAGAAATAAGCCACCGCCCGACGAAACAGCGGTTTACAACAGAGCGACCCGGGACATCGAGCGAAGAGCTTCAATGCGCGTATTCGGAGCTACGCGGATGCCGTAGTCGCAGAAGCCGGATCAACATTATGACAACGGCATTCTGGAAACTGTAGGGCCAGCCACAATTGGTCTAATGTCTGGGTGCGTATGGCGGTACACTGAGAGCACCTTTCAAGTCGGCTGACAAAGAAAGAAAAAGGGTTTCGTCGTCTTTTTCCCGCTTTCACCTTCGATTGCCAAGGGATTTGAGGCCGGTTTTCAATTCGCTTCTCTCTCTCCGGCGACGTTTGAACTTCGCGTGGTGGGAAGGCCTTCGCGATTCGCATCTTCCCGTCCAGCAAAGAAAGTGGAGGGGAGCGGACAGCAGGCTGCTAAAGAAGATTCCCATTTTCATTCCTTATAAGCCGAAGCCCCTACCATTATATTAAAAAAATGAAAGCTGACTAGCAATCGCTCGTTTTTCTTATTAGCATGGGATTGGATGTTAATAATGAAATCCATCACTATACCGAGCAGATCACGGGCATTCACATCTCGGTCAAATGGAACTATGCGCGATTCTCTCGTGAATCGCCTTCAGCAAGGTATGGCATTCAGGGTCTGAATCCGGGGAGAAATCTTTCTTCATAGATACAAGACATTCGTTGCTGATCTAAAAAAGATCTTATCCTGTGGGCGTTAGCGGACGTTTTTCATTCTTCACCCGGTCCTTAGTAGCGTTTTCAAAGTAACCTAACCGGTTTCCTTTTGAAAACGCGCTAAAACAGGCCTATAGGTTCGCCTTTCTAATAAAAGAAAAGTAGTATATTAGATAATTAGATAGAAGTATATATAATTAGCCAGATCGTCTGAAGCATGAACAGAATCACCTTTGTTCCGAAGGCCTAGCGAGTTAAGCGAGTTCCTTTTTTTTTTTCAAAGGCGGTCCTTTTCTTTCCCCGGACCGATGACTCGCTTGTTCAGTACTAAAAACTATTAAAGGAGGATGCCGTCCCCTCGGGACTACCAGTAGTTTCGGTTGTTGAATCTCGTGCAAGTTAGGTTGTGGTTGTATTGGCTGCAAGCGGAACGAGAAGGCGCTTTAGGTGTGTGTTGACCATGCGCTCTCGCGTCATGTAATGTCGTATGTATGATAGAGGTGGTGTGGTGATTGACCTCAATGCTAATGGTTATCCCCAAGGTTCAACGAATGAATGAAGCTATGATCGTACCCGGATAGAGATGATGGTCTTCCTCTGATGTCTCCAAGCCGGCCATAATTGAATAGATAGGCGAAGCAGCCAATAGCAGTCTGTTCTCGCCTATCGATAGATAGCAGGTTGCTTCCAAGCTCAAACCATTTGAAACTGAATTGCTACTTTTTTCTTGTTATTGATAGAATGGTATTCTCCGCCCCTGTCAAATCAAATAAAGTAGAGGGAGAGAACTGGAAGAGAGAAAGAAAAAGAACAAAGGATTTACAAGTCTAATGGGAGAAGAATGGCTGACACGTTGAAGACTATAAAATATAACCCAAGCGGTCCCCCGGGGCGGACCCCAACCGAAAGGCGCTAGACGGACTAAGGGCAAGCGAGATAAAGAAAGCAGCTGGCCCTTAGTCTAAAACCTTGTCGCGAGAGAGTTTTTCTCCAATGAGAATAAAGAAAGTTTTTGGGCAAGACAAGAAAGGAACTCGCCCTTTGACACCAAGAGACAAGAACTGATTGCTGGCGATGACTTGGTGAAGGAAATCTATGAGAGAAGGTTCTCGAACCGCCCGAATAGAGCGCGGAGCCAACGAGTTCATTCGAACAGCGTAACGAGTCTAAGGGCGGCTTGAAAGGAATGGACGGGCGTAGGCTTAATAGTGAACGCAGACCCCCCTGCTTGCTTATAGATATGAGATCAATGACTTAAAAGACAGATAAATGCCGAGAAAAACTGTTAGACTTCTTTATTGCGTTGCGAAGAGAGATCGAAGACGATGATTTTCTGACGCAGTGCGGGCACTGGATGGAAAAGACAGAGAAGAGAACAACCCACCGGAAGGGCATACCTCAAGGAGCACCAATCTCCCCCGGCAAACATCTATCTGCACGAAGCCGACCTATGGATAGAAAGAAATATGAAATAAAAAAGATGCTTTGAGAGTGTGAGATAGGCGGACGGGGAGTACGCAGCCGAACAACCGCAGGGGCTTACAGCAGTGATAGCTGAACTAACCAGACTAACCAGATGGGCCGCCCAAAACCTGGAGCTGACATTTCAATCGGAAATCAACGTCGGATCCCGGCTATCCGAAAAACGTAGACTGAAGCGGAGGATCACGAAATGACAACAAGGGGCGAACCAAGCGCTTGCGCGAAGGAAGAAGCGAATCAATCAGAATGGAGACAGGGAGGAAAGGCGAAAGAGAGATTTTCGAGCTTGCAAGCAGCAAGCAACAACGGCTTTTCAGCCGTTGCGCGCTAGCTTGTAGTTTAGGGGTAGGGGTGCCCTTTTCAAATCAAAACTTATTAAAACTACTATTTTCTATTATATATAAGGTAAGCTTTTTCTTTTGGAGTTTTCCGCAACCTATACCTTACTAATACTACTAATAAAAAGAAAAAAACAAAGGGCTTTTTCAGCTGCATCGTACTGCCGCATAAACAATGGATCCGCCGGGCTGGATGAGCAACCTTCTATCTGGCCTATATACCAGTAGTGGAGTGGCTTGCTACTTTCAATCAGAAAAGGAAAATTGAGCAAGGCAAGGGAGAAAGAAGTTGTCCCCTCTTCTCTGGTAAGCCGCCGCCGGTCATATAGAGCGCTCCGCCCGCCACCTCATGTTCCAAAGTTAAACGATTGTTCTTCCCCCTCTTTTTCTACATATGCGGTGGCGGGTTTGGCTAGGTAACATAATGGAAATGTATCGGACTGCAAATCCTGGAATGACGGTTCGACCCCGTCCTTGGCCTCGGGGAGTGGCGAGCAGCACTGAACTTGAATTAATCAAATGGCATAAGGGAGCTTTCCTTTGTTAGAAATCCACAGACAAGATACTGGAACTTCCAAACCAAAGAAATGCAAGATGAGAAGGAGCTTTTTACGTTACGCTTCAAATTCAGTTTTTAGAATACGCCCTATGGTCGATCGAAGGTCCTATGCCAGTTAAACTCAAATCTATCTTACCTTCAATCCATCTTTGTTCAGCCAGCTCATAACAAAATGTTAGACCGGGCTGACACAACCGAATTGGTTGAGGAAACCCCAGCGACCAAGCACTCCCGCCCCCAAAAGCGGAGACCGAACAACCGCCAGGTTGTCGAGGACACGTCTGAAGAGGAGGCGGGCGCCCTCTGACGTTTACCACCCTACCCACCACTAATGGACTATGAGGGGGACAGGCGAACGGGAACCGACCGAGAACCCGAACTGATTGACTGGCTGACCCTTCATACTCGATTCATTAGGGTCGGAGATGGATGAAACCAATCAGAAGTGCAAATCGCGCAAGCGAAGCCGGAAAACGGACCGCAGCGCAACGACTAGGACTCGTGTCGGAGAAGTTTTGAGCATGAGCTACCACTTATGCAGCGGCAAGGACCCGCAACTCTCGAAGGGGCCACCAACCGCCCGAATCACTGTAGCAAATCCTCCCTTTACTCAATGGATAGCGCTTATCCTCTTTCAATCAACAGGGGGAGAAAGAAAAGAAAGAGAGAAAGAGGTCTTTATTGAAGAGGCTTTGCACCTGAAATAGGACTAATCCAGGGTCTGGGCTTTCGAAAAGATGAAGATGCAAAGGGTAAAGAGAAAGTCTTTTGAACAACCAACCTGACATAAGGATTCTAGCTCGCCCACTTAGAGCAGATGGAGATTCTCGGACGGGGAAAAGCGGCACTCGACATCTATTAAACAACACCAAGAACAAAGCCATACCATGCCCTCGGGAGAAAGTAGTGATGATTGCCATGAATGCTGCCCTCGAGGACGTGTACAAGAAGGTCTTTGCCGATTCCTATCAACATGGTGCACCTCTCAGTAGAGGGGCGTGAAAACGCCGTGGAGACTTTGACCGAATGAATAGGGATCCATTAATAGACATTTTTTTTGAGGCACGAAGTGTCCAGGATGAACGCTTTTTTCGTTCGCTATGTGCTGACTGGATGCGTACTCGCGTGATTGATCGATGCGATGGACGGGGGAATTTCGTGAATGACGAGACCGGCCTAACCTAAAGTAAAGGCTCTTCCCTCTCTTGATGGCGAATCTTGATTGACTGAGACTAGGAACCGATTCGGAGAAACAAGAAGCATGGCATGAGATAGGCGGCGGAAAAATTTCCGATAGCGAATTACTTGACTCGATGGATAGGGGGAGGGCCCTCCAACTCAAGCACGAAATCAATGTTGAGTCAACAATCATCGAGAGGGGCACCACCAAGCGAGATCGAGACCAGCACTTTGTATAGGTTGGGGAAAAAGCCCTTGTATAGGGAGGCTTGCCTGAACTGCGCGCTTCTTCAAATATCCATCCCATACATAAATAAAGGTAGGGGCTTCAAAGTTTGACTAACAAGCGAGAAACTTGACTTTGAGAAAGAAGGGGGCGCGCTAGCTGCAATCTTTCGTTAGCGCTAACGAAAGATTGCAGGGCGCTAGCTTACTAATAATATAGGGCTTTTTCAGCTTGATCG
>CAOJCQ013028937.1:0-11857 GCA_948356215.1 Stillingia texana | reverse complement strand
TTAGATGATCTTTTAAAAATATGCCAAAACAAAATCCACTCTGATCCAGGTAACTCCAATTTATTTTTTTATGGTTTTCTTCTTATGATTTGCATTTTGGTTCAATATTATCACTATCTTCAGTATATTGAAATGCTTTACTTCTGCTACATATATCGATGCCACTATGCTGGTGTGTGATTTGGCAGTTAAGAGTAATGCAACTAGTATTTTAGGCTTATGCAATTTCTTCACATTTAAAATTACGATGCTGATAATTTTGTTAAATATATCGTGCTTATTGTTATTGCTGATTAATGCTGACTTGTTAGCAGGAAATGAGAAAGAGCACTTAAAAGTGACTCTTTTGCGTATTGATTCCTCACTGCAAGGTGTTTTATCTTGCTTACCTGATTTCAACCCATCCTCCAGGACTGGGATTGTTGAAGACCAGATTTATGGTGCTTTCTTGATAGCTGGAGCAACAGGTTCAACTGTTGGCAGCATCCAACTTCGTGAAAAAGCAGCAACTATTATTCACACAGCTTGCAAGTAATAATTAAGTTTCGGAAGTCGTTCTATTTCCTTTTGGCTATTGCAGGTTCTCTAATTTTTTTAATGTTGTTTTACACATTTCCAGGTATCTGTTAGAAGAAAAATCAGACGATAGCATCCTATTGGTACTCATTGTTCGTATATTGGACGCCTTGGGAAACTATGGTAAGACAATTCATTTGGATAAATTGGACTTTGGTACTGCCTTTAGCGGCATTTTCTCTCAAGCCTATTTTGACATACCTTATTCTGACAGGAAGTTTGGAATATGATGAGTGGTCAAATCACAGGCAGGCTTGGAAGTTGGAATCTGCTGCCATAGTTGAGCCTCCAACAAATTTCATTGTATCATCTCATTGTAAAGGAAAGAAAAGGTAAGTAGTGCTCTTGGGAATTTTTCCTGCACTATTGTTTGTACTATGCCATAAGCTCCTAGGATTTTACACATTGAACCATTCTTGGTTTTCAGGCCTAGATGGGCTCTTATTGACAAAGCATATATGCATAGCACATGGAGATCATCACAGTCATCCTATCATCTGTTTCGTACAAGTGGGAATTTTTCTCCTTCAGATCATGCGCTTCTTTTAATCGACGATCTACTCAACCTCTCTTTGCATAGCTATGAAACTGTTCGTGCGTAAGTTTTCGTATTCTGCAATCTGCATTTGATGAACTGGTCTTACTTCTAATTCTCTTTCTTCCTTTCTATTGGGGTAGAGAAGGATAGAATGACATGTTATTTTATTCAGTTTGTTGAACTTGATTAACATGCAGCCATGTCTTGGTTTCTTCATTTCCTTGCTACATCTGATATTTCTATCTTAAATTACCTAGCAAATGCTGAGTGGTTTTCTGATATGGTTTGTTAATACATTGTGTATGCATTTGATGTTCCGTCTTTCAAATTATTGAGCGAATGGCGAGTGGTTGTTTGATATGCATTGCTTACATTTCATATAGACTTGCTGGAAAATCGCTGCTGAAGATGATTAAGAGATGGCCATCTATGATTTCAAAGTGTGTGCTCTATCTTACTGAAAACTTACAGAATCCCAAATCACCAGAATATGTGGTCCTGGGCTCTTGTGCTGTCCTTTCTACGCAAACAGTTCTCAAGCATTTGACAACGGTAGTCATTTAACACATGTTGGTTTAGGTGAACCATTCAGAAGTTATATTTGTCCTGATACTTAATCTTTGTTTCAGGATCCAAAAGCGTTATTCTCTTTTCTGCTTGGAATTTTGTCAAGGTGATTTTGAAGCCCCATTTTTGTCTCTTAAGATTTTGGCATTACCTTTTATTTTTTTGCCTCTTTTGCATCTCATTTTTCCTTTTCCTTATCCTGTAGCTCACATCATGGATCACTGAAAGCCCAAAAAGCAATTAATGAAGTAAGGTTTCCATGTTTAAAGAGTTATATCTTGTAACTATTTATTTCTTGCTCTCTAATATCTTGTTGAGATCCAACAGCTTTTTGTCAAGTACAACATCCACTTTTCTGGAGTAGCTAGAGCTATGTTCAGAGAAGCAGATAATCATACAAATGGATCAAATTTTGCAGATTTGATTTCTCATATTGGATCTATGAGTTTTGATTCTACTGGCTTGCACTGGCGGTATTTATCTAAATGCTTTTCAGCTAAATATTTGCTATAATTCTGAGCTTGTTAGAATGTCTCAATGATGAACTGCTGTTGCTGTCAGTAAGGGTCAATTAACTGTTGGACCTATAAATAACATCCCTGCTGTTGAGGTTTACCTTTGATATGCACAAATGCAGTCTATGTGGGACACTAACATATTTATGCTGAATTTAATTACCTAAAGTCTAATCTTTCTTGATTCTTCTGATATTGGCTTCATTTATTTTTTGTGCTGCTTTGGATATTTGCTAAAATTTCATTTTTGTTATTTTTATTCTTGACAGGTATAACCTGATGGCTAATAGAGTTCTGCTTCTGTTGGCAATGACATCTAGAAATGATCCAAACCTCTCTCCAAAAATATTGAGTGAAACTGCTGGTTAGCAATTTATTTTTTTATTCATTTGTTGGATTATGATACCTTGCAGAAATTCTTCACATTCGCTGGATTAAAATAGATTTTTCAGCATTCTCTTTTCACGTCTTTTCAGGCCACTTCCTCAAAAATTTAAAAAGTCAACTTCCTCAGACAAGGATACTTGCAATCTCTGCTCTGAATACACTACTAAAAGAATCACCCTATAAAATTACGGCTGAGAATCAAACAGCAGTCTCTGGTGAGCTGCACACTAGTACAAAGTCATCTCTTGAAGGAGCATTGAGTGAAATATTCCAGGAAGATGGATTTTTTAGTAATACTTTGAACAGTCTTTCTCATGTTCATATAATCACTGATGCTGATAGCACATCTCGAGGAAGTCATGGCAATTCTTCATTTCAAAGCCTGGCAGACAAATCTATCACCCGTTTTTATTTTGATTTTTCGGCCTCCTGGCCACGTACTCCCAGTTGGATTTCTTTGCTAGGAAATGATACTTTTTACTCTGATTTTGCACGAATTTTTAAGCGACTAACACAAGAATGCGGTATGCCTCTTTTATTTGCACTTAAAAGTACATTGGAGGAGTTTGTAAATGCTAAGGAAAGGTCTAAGCAATGTGTTGCTGCGGAAGCGCTAGCTGGAATACTGCATTCTGATGTCAATGGACTTTTAGAGGCATGGAACAACTGGATGATGTTTCAGTTGCAGAGTATTGTTCTTTCTCAATCAGTGGAATCCATACCTGAGTGGGCAGCTTGTATACGGTATGCAGTTACAGGAAAAGGAAAGTTTGGTACTGGAATTCCTCTTCTCAGGCAACATATTCTGGACTGCTTGATGACTCCTTTACCTACAGCTGTAACAACCACTGTTATTGCTAAGCGCTACACTTTCCTTTCGGCTGCACTTGTTGAAATATCGCCACATAAAATGCCGCTACCTGAGATACAGCTCCACAGTAAACTTCTCATTGAGTTGTTGGGTAATATGTGCCATTCGTCAGCCCAAGTAAGCATGCTGATATTGTATATTTCTCCATCTTTTTCTTTTTTCTGATTGGTGTTTTATAATAAAGAGTATAATAAGGAAACAAGAGGGGGAAATAAAATCACTATGACTAGATGGTTTATAGAAGAATTAACCAATGTCTATGTTTCTCCACCCTTCTTTTGCCAAGAATAGTGGAGTTGCTTTTGTAGTCATATTTTGATTTCAATTCTGCCTAACATAGGTAAGGGAAGCTATTGGTGTGACTCTGTCTATCTTATGCTCCAACTTGCGCCTCCATTCGTCGTTTGTCTGTAACCGTTCAAGTGATGAAATAGCTGACAGTGATAACCAACTGAAAGAGGAAAACTGGGTTCTATTGCTGACTGAAAGAGCATCTGATGTAGTCACACATATTCAGAAAACTAGTCCTTCAGACAACTTGGAGATGACAACGGGGACAGTTTCCCAAAATGGCTCCTCTAATGGGGATGCACAAGATGATGTTAAGTGGATGGAAACGGTACTGATTTTAATAACTGCTCGAACTTTATGCTCTAACTTTTATATCTTTAGTTATTTATTTCTTCTGCTTATTTGGTGTAGCTGTTTCATTTTATAATCTCAATATTGAAATCTGGAAGATCAACTTATTTGCTGGATGTTATTGTGGGATTTCTCTATCCTGTACTTTCCTTGCAGGTATGGCTACATTTTTCTGTTAATATGACTTGAAAGGTTTAGACCATTTTTCAATTTAATTGTTACATTAATTTCTCATGTTTTCTTTTAAAAAGGAACTCAATTTCACTTTTCCTTTATGCAGTGTTTGTATTTGTAATACATTCTTGCATGTATTTAATTCGATTTGCATAATGAATGTTTGTTTTTGTTATTAAACAGAGGAAAAGGAAATTGTAGAGAATAAAATTCATTGATTTTCTCGTTTACATACAGTGGTATATATACACATATCAAAAATACATTTATGATAACTCTAATCTAAACACAATTAGTTCTTTCATGTGCACAACTCATGTTCACACACAAATGTTCACACTCACACACAAGTGTACTTTAAAACTCCCCCTCAAGTTGGAGCATAGATGTTAATCATGCCCAACTTTTTACAAATAAACTCTATCCAATTGCCTTTTAAGGCTTTTGTGAAAACGTCACTAAGTTGATTTTCAGTTCTCATATATCCCAGTTGATATCAATCCGACTAGGATCTTTTCATGTACAAAAGTGACGGTCAATCTCAATATGCTTAGTGCGTTCATGGAATATTGGATTTGAGGTAATATGAAGGGAAACTTGATTATCACAACATAACTTTGCTGGTAGTGAGGATTTCAATCCTATTTTGATCTGGAGATGGTGTATCCATATAATTTCACAAGTAGACTGAGACATGGTCCTGTATTCAGATTCCACACTAGATTGTAACACAATGTTCTGTTTCTTACTTCTCCATGATACCAAATTTCCTCCAACAAAGACACAGTAACCTGTAGTAGATCTCCTATCTTCTTTTGATCTAGCCTAGTCAGCATCTGTGAAACACTCAATATCAAAGTGTTTATGATCTTTATGAACTATCCCTCATCCAACAGCTCCTTTTAGATAACAAAGGATTTATTCTAAGGTTGCTCAATGATTAACTGTTGGGACCGGCATGATTTGACTTATGACACTAAAATCATATGCAATATCTGGTAGAGTTAAAGTGAGATAGTTCAACCTGCTTATCAGTCTTCAATAGTTTTCAAGATTCTCAAAAAGCTCTCCATTTTTGGTAAGATGAGAGTTAGGAATCACAGGTGTGCTACGAGGCTTAACTCCAACCTTTCCAGTTTCTGTCAATAGATCAAACACATATTTCCTTTGAGATAGAAAAATACTTTTCCTACTTTTTGCCACTTCTACTCCTAAGAAATATTTTAGCAGTATTAAGTCTTTTGTATGAAATTTGGTATGGAGGAAAGATTTTAAGTTCGAGATTCTTGCAATGTCATCTCCTGTAATAACAATATCATCAACATAGACCACAAGAAGAATGACACCCGCCTCTGATTTCCTATAGAATACAAAATGATCACACTTGCTTTTATGCAATCCAAACTGTTGAATTACCTCACTAAATTTTCCAAACCATGCTTGGACTCTGCTTCAAGCCATATAACGACTTCTTTAAGTGGCATACCCACCCCATTCTCCCCTTGAGCAACAAATCTAGATGGTTGCTTCATATATACTTAAAGGTCACCATGAAGAAATGCATTTTTGATGTCTAATTGATGCAAAGGTTAAATATAGACTGCAGCAAGAGAAATGAGCAGTCGAACAGAAGTCATCTTAGCTACTGGTGAAAAAGTATTCGAGTAATCCACTCCATAAGTCTGAGCATAACGTTTGGCCACAAGGCATGCTTTGAGACGAGCCATAGAGTCATCCGGGTTAACTTTAACAGAAAACACCTATTTACAACCTACAACTTTCTTTCCAGGGGTAAATATAATATGTTCCATGTACCATTATCATCCAGAGCAGCCATTTCCTCCATCATTGCCTGGTGCCACGCAGGGTGCTTCAAAGCCTCTTGAATAGTTTTTGAAATAGAGACGGAGTTTAGGGAGACTATCAAGAAGCAAGAAGAGGGAAGCAATGGTTATATGAGAAAAATTAGTAATGGGATAGTACATTGGCGTTTACCATAGAGAGATTAAGATCACTTTAAGGTGGATCTGATAATGATACAGTTGGTACAGGACATGTATTTGTATATTTTTTTCTTCTGGAGTAAACTTGAGTAATTGCTGGCCTTGAAGATTTTTTGATAGTGGAGTCTTGTACAGTTTCAATATGACCAGGTTGTCGTTGCAAGGTATAAGATCAAGCAATCATCTTCCTCGCCTCTTTTCTGAGGCTGTGAAGACTGAGGAAACATAGACATTCTCTAAGAAAAAACATCAATGGATATCAGACACCTTTGAAGATCATGATTGTAGCAACAATATCCTATCTGAAGTCTTGAATATCCCAAGAACACATTTCAAAGCCTTGGGATCAAGTTTAGTAACATGAGAATGAACATTTCAAACAAAGCATGTGCAACCAAACAATTTGGGTTTCCCTGGAAATAGTGCCATCCGGATTAACTTTAACAGAAAACACATTTTTACAACCTACAACTTTCTTTCAAGGGGTAAATGTAATATGTTCCATGTACCACTCATACAGAGCAGCCATTTCCTCCATCATTATCTGGTGCCACGCAGGGTGCTTCAAAGCCTCTTGAATAGTTTTTGAAATAGAGACAGAGTCTAGGGAGACTATCAAGGAGCAAGAAGAGGGAAGCAATGGTTATATGAGATAAAATTAGTAATGAGATAAGTACATTGGCGTTTACTTTTATGGAGGGTTATAGAGAGATCAAGATCACTTTAAGGTGGATTTGATAACGACACAGTTGGTACAGGATATGTATTTGTATATTCTTTTCTTTTGGAGTAAAGTTTAGTAATTGGTGGCCTTGAAGATTTTTTGATAGTGGAGTCTTGTACAGTTTCAATATGACCAGGTTGTCGTTGCAAGGTATAAGATCAAGCAATCATCTTTCTCGCCTCTTTTCTAAGGCTATGAAGACTGAGGAAACAGAGACATTCTCTAAGAAAGAAACATCAATGGATATCAGATACCTCTGAAGATCATGATTATAGCAACAATATCCTGTCTGAAGTCTTGAATATCCCAAGAACACATTTCAAAGCCTTGGGATCAAGTTTAGTAACATGAGAACGAACATTTCAAACAAAGCATGTGCAACAAATAATTTGGATTTCCCTGGAAATAGTGCTGTGTGGAAAGAGAACACTAAAAGGAATGTCATCATTGAGTACCAAGGAAGGCTTGTGATTGATTAAGGAGGAGGCAGTGGAAACAACATCGTCTGAAATTCTTCAGGAACTTGCGTTTGAAACAAGAGGGCTCGAGCTGTTTTCAAGAGATGTTTTTTCTTCCTTTCTGCTATCCCATTTTGCGAAGGTGTGTCAACACACGATGTTTGATGAAGAATCTCATTCTCTCATGTGGTTCTGAAAAACTTATGAGAGATATTCCTTGGCATTGTCATTTCTCAATGTTGAACAGATACATTAAACTGATTCTTAACTTCATTATAAATAAAGTGGGAAAATAAGTCAGAACGATTTTTCATAAAATAAACCCATGTTATTCAAAAGAAATCGTCTACAAAAAATAAAAAAATACTTAAAACCAAATTTAGCCACAATAGGACAAGATCCCCAAACACCAGAATAAATAAGTTCAAAAATATTTGTAGCTCGTTTATTACTTCTAGGACTAGAAGAGCTACGATGATGTTTAGCAAATTGACAACTCACAATCTAAAGATGAAACATTGTGAAATTGAGGACAAAGCTTCTTGAGTGCATATAGAGAAGGATGATCCAACCGACAATGTTCTTCAATAGAAGAAATAGCAGTAGAACAGGCAACAGACCTTAGAACCTCTTCATCCAGAACATACAGACCATCGGATACATGTCCCTTACCAATAATCTGCCTCGTAATAAGATCCTGCATAAGACAATGATAAAGAAAAAGTGAGATTCAACACTAAGTTTTTTGAAAGTTTATTTGTAGATACTAAATTGAAAGCAAGTTTGGGTAGACTTTAGGCTGAGGACAAGGTAATAGAAGGGGTAAGTTGAACAGTTCCATGTCCAACAATATTAGAAGTGGAACCATCAGCGACTTGTACAGATGAGGATATTTCATGTTTCTGAAAGGTGGTGAAAAGATTAAGATTACCCGTCATATAATCCGTTGCAGAATCAAGAACCTATTTGGAGGATGTAGTGATGAGACATTTATTACCTGACTCAGGAGATGATACTTTCAAAGATGCCTTGTATTGAGTAAACTGAGCATACTCATCTGCTAAAATGGTAACTATACCAAAAGATGGACCAGTGTAAGATTGGCTACTTGAGTCTTTAGAGACCGATTTAGCAGCTTCTTACAAGTGCGTTTTGTGTGGCCAGGCTCATGACAACAGTAGCAAATGACTTCTCCTGAGTTATGATTGTTTGGCACTCCATCTTTGTTTCCAGTTTTATGGCCGACGTCACCTCCTTTACGAATTGCAAGTGCCCGGTTGGGTTGAACAGTGGGAGCCTTTTTGGTGCGAAGTAGTCTTATATACACTTCTTTCACAGTCCCAAGTGAAGAACTGGACAGGATTTGAGACTTAGAAGCTTCGAGTTCAGGGGAAAGTCCAGCTAGGAAACTCATGACCGCCATTTGCTCACTTTGTTCTTGTTGCTGTTTAATATCAGGAGTAAAGGGGTAAACTTTCAGCTTCACATAAGTTCTTTTGAAGTCCAAAAAGTAAAAATGCAAGTGATTTGGAACCCTTTTCGGGATGATAAAAGGCTTGACACACTTCATATACATGATCAATATTATCTTTTTCCAAGTACAAAAATCCAAATACTCCATTAGCTTTATGACAAATTCACAGTGGGCTAACATAGTGAATTACCTCACTATCAATGGAGTTGCGAACGTTCAAGAGTAAGAGAGAATCATCTCTCAACCATGCCTTTGCTGTATCATCCGTCAGTGGGTCCTCTATCAAGTGATCTTTCAGTATTTTATAACAACAAAGTATCTTCATCATTCTCCCCCTGAGCAACAAACCCAGGTGGTTGCTCCATGTAAACTTCTTCAGCTAGATCACCATGCAGAAATGCATTTTTAATATCCAATTGATGTATGGGTCAATCATAAGTAGCAGCCAAAGAGATAAACAAACGAACAGATGTCATTTTAGCCACTGGGGAGAATTCATAGAGCTAATTTTTGCATACTTTTTTGTGGAATGGCCCCTGAAGATGGATATATTTATTGCTTAATGGCTGCGTTTTGGATTTATTTTTGTATAAAATCATGAAATAGTCTTCATTTTGCATATGTCAGCAAATGTGATGCAAAAGCACCAATTGAGAAACGCAATTATATCAAGGCTTGTCAAATTTGAGGTTTCAAATATAGATAATATAAGACTATTCAAATTCTTTTTTACTTAAATTTTTACTATTAAAATACCTGAAAATATCAGATCTATTGACATCACTAACCATCAGTCTTAATAAAAGAGTGTGGATTCCATAAAATTGGGTGTTAGCTTTGGCGATGTTCTCTCCTAGAAACACTTTAATAATTGAATTTACACTATTAGTTTTATATTCACTGCTGGCTCATATTATCTTTTTTTTTTTTAATTATTATCGAGTTCTAGTCTAGTGGACCGAACATAATTACTATGTGTCATTTATATCGTGTAGTGTTACAAACTATATTTGGATAAATAAAAAATACAAGTATATTATTATTTTTATAAAATATATTTTTCATAACATACATATTGATAAATAAAATAAAAAAATTAAAATATATTTCAAATAAATTAAAAATTATTTGGAAGAAAATAAAATTATAAAAAATGTACAGAATTAATTGTGACAGAATTCCACATCGTAAATCCGTTGTAAATATTAAACCTCAACAGTCAATAATTCATTAATTATTTAATGAAAAATTGGACAAAGACAATTGTTATAAAAATATACCATAAGTTCGTCGTTGTAATGAAAATTAAATTAGATCTCTAACTGTTAAAAACATCTTACCATATGCTTGCTAGAAAAAAAGCTTCATTTGTCAAAAAAACTTTGTGTATATTAAATGCAAAATCTAATTGGATAATGATTTAAATGTAAGGATTTGTTTGGATCAGGAAGAAAGACTTACTTACTATTTTTAATTTATTGACAAACCAAAAGTAACTTTATACTTAATTTAGGTAAGAAATTTTCATATAAGAAGGCAATAGCTTTCTCCTATTTTTCTGTAAAAAAGCTCTCTTATTTAATTTTGTTTTTGATAGTTTATTTACATTACTTCACAAAAACACAATGACAAGCCGGCAAGATGTACGATGCTCACATAAGTGGGAAGCTCTTTTGTGCTTTGTTATGTTAGTGATGAGTTCAGGTAAGTTCCTTTCTTCTAAAACTATGCTATCTATGTTTATTTTTCCGAATAATTGGAAATTACTCTTTATTATTTTCTTTTCATTTAAAGTTTTATAATAGCATGCTGAGGTTGTAGGAGTGGCTATTTGATTTCACTCCAGCTACACATATTTATAAGGAGGAATATAGAGTCTTAACTGTAATTACACACTGAACTTAGGTTCTAAAACGGATGTGATATTTACACAAAAAACTAGTAACAATCTTTTTTTTTATATTTTTCACAATGCAAAAATCAATAAAATAGTGTTCATCTCATCAGTCATCCACTTTTTTGACTGTCAGATCAGTGGATCTCATAAGTGAACTGATGAGATCATATCTCATCTCTTAAATACACTCCGTTTTTATATTTATAAAGATTTAGTGAAAATTATGAAAATCCAAATTATGAAATAAAAATTCAGAAGGCTGAAATGCAATGCATTATTAATTATTACTGAAGGTTAGAATGTAAAAAGATATATTGATTTTGAGTGGCAGGAGCAGCAGCTTCAACTTGCAAAGAGAAATGTAAAAACTTTTTACAATGCTTCAATGATTGCAACCACAGAGGATACAAGGGAGGAAGATGCATTCATCTTAATCTTGCTAGTTTTGAAATGGTATGCTGTTGTTATAATGAAGCCTGACATTAACTCTTATTTCGCCCTTCCGTTTGTGGCCTAATTTCTTATTGATAAAATAAAATAAAATAAGTGTTCTAATTTCTGTTTCAATATTTCTTGAAACTCAGTAGCAAAAATTGATTGTGGCCTTTTAGCTTACAAGCAATCTGAATTTAATTGCAATACTTCCTTAAGTGACGGACTCAATACCTAAGTGTTGTTGACCACTTAATTAGAAAGGTTCCGAAACCATCCGAAAACAATGATTCAAATTCAAATAGATCAGATCTAAATAATCTAAAACTTTTCGATCCAAACCGATCTGAACCGAAACCCACCCAATTGATCCGATATCTTTTATATACATGTATATATATAACCATTCATGCATACATATTTATACATATATATATGTTGGGAACATGGGCACCTCCTCTAACGCCGGATTAGTATAATATTATCCGCTTTGCGCTAAACTCTCACGGTTTTATTTTTGGTATCTCCCAAAAGGTCTCATACTAATTTTGGTTGGATGGATTTTTATAAAAAGTCATTATTTCTCTTACCTTTCCGAT
>CAOJCQ013021692.1:0-10369 GCA_948356215.1 Stillingia texana | reverse complement strand
ATTTGAGGACATGTCCATCAATCATTTGAAGTCAGCTGGGGAGTTCATCATTTTTCCCAGCATGCGTATAAGTTTAACACTATGCAGCGAGTAATCCGGACCATACTTCAGATGAATAGCAGTCTGGAGATCATGACCCATTACGTTGATCATATCTTTGGTAATTTGTTTACTAGACTACGATGATGTAACAACTATGTTCCTAGAGCCAGAATCTAGAGTAGAAAGATCGAATGACTCTGTTGCAGGGAGAGGTAGAACCTTCGTTAGCGATAGAGTAGGGGCAACCGGAGCACTAGCAAGAGATGTGCCAATAGCGGTCTTGGCAACCTTAGTACTGCGTTCAACCCATTTTTCGGCAAGTGTTTTCCTCTTCTGTCCCTCTATACCTGTAAAAGCAAGGCATCATGTTAGAAGCTCGGATAAAAGCCTAACTTTTAAGTAAAGACAACAATATTTATCGCTGGGGTTAGTACGGATCTGATCTCTGATAAAATACATAATGTTCCTTTTGTCCTGCACAACCCCCTTTAGAAGGTTGAAATGCATAGCTTCAACCATATCAAGATTCTTTTTCTTCGAGGGAGCTTCCGCACTCCATACCGACTTCACATTGAAGTCGTCCTTATGGTAAACAATAAAAAATGATTCTTCCAATTTTTAGAAAACTCTAGTTTACCGTTGAACAAACCACATCCGGGATGGCCTTCAACATAATTATAGTCTTCTACCTGAGTTTGGCAGTTCACCAAATGTATAGCACTGAACACCCTACAGCTCGGGGGTAGTCCGAACTCCTCGCACAACAGATGAAATATGGTTACAGTCCTCCAAGCATTGGGATGAAGCTGATGAATGGAGAAACCTAGATAGTTGAGGAGCTCAGCAAAAAAGGCATCCAAGGGAAATTAAACTCCATCCATCAAGTCTTCTTTATAAATAATCACTGATTTATCCCCAGGAGCTGAGTCCGCCCTCATCGATTCCCCTAGGACCAGAAGCTCATATTCATTTGGTATTTTATATTTTACCCTAATATTATCTAACTCATTTTGGGTTAGAATTGAAGGGATCTCCACTACTCGTGGCCCCCTTACCCTGGTTATGGCCCTAGTTTGGGATGAACCAGCCTGAGTTTGAACGCTCCTAAGGCTAGAGGCCAGAAGGTTGCGAAGGAACCCATCCTCCTCCGAAGGACCAGGCTCCTCCGGTTTGCTAGGGTTATCATTATCATACAGATGATTTGGGTTTCCATAATCTAGATTTGGCTCCATAAAATTGTTATCAGAGTCACTCATCCTAAAAAATAAATATGTATGTATTTCTAAGGAGAAAACAAAAATAAACAAGTATATAAAAAACAGAGAGAGGAAGAAAAGAAAAGAGAAAACACTGACTTGATTCTGGTGGCGGCACGACAACAACGGTGAACAGAGCAAAATAGGGAATAAAGGCTATGTTGTTGGCTACGAAGGGCAAGGCATAAGCTTCCAACGGTAGAAGAAACATTTGAATCCATTGAGGATATCGGAGAACAGGGCTCAGAGGAGGAAGAAGAGGAGATAGCAATGTATGATGGGTTTGATCCTATAAAAGAAAAAGATATATATACATGGCTGCAGGTTTGGCACGGAAATCGAAGGGCCTCCGACAATAAATAGACGCCATCATTACCATTGTTCAAAAATTCAAAATAATATATCCCTATAAACATGGGATACTATGCAACGTTTGAAACGGTTTTCAAGCCGAGCTGATTGAGTTTCCATGAAATGAAAACCGAACTTGTAAGGGGACATGTGATACTACATTGTATAAGGAGTCCGGTTTAATGGTGAGCAGTCTCACCACCACATCTGAACTCCTATCCATGAAGGTACGTTCTTCGAATGAAGCGAAATGCTCTTACTCACGCATGACTCCCCTATTGCCCCAAAACAGGCATTGATCTCCTTCTTCAAGTCCATTAGCACGTCCCACAGAGCCTATATAAGCAGCTCTCCTATATCAGGTAAGATCATATAGACACAATTTGATTACATTGTTTACTCCTCACTTATTTATTACTGACTTGCGCATCAGATAGTTCCCTGAGCTTTACAGGTCCTCCACTCCTATCCATTGACAACATCATCCTTACCCGAACATCGAGAACAGATACCCGATATCAGGTTCCAATAAAGTTTCAATAAAGTGATGGTACTTCGAATTGTTCAGTCCATAATCTTTTGGTCCTGACATAGTGATATACTTCCAATTGTGTAAGTTTAGAATCTTTTGAAAAACTATTTTTAACTATAAATGTAAACGTAAAATACCTAGTTATTATTTACTTAACTAATTTTAATTGTTTTTATTTATTTATTATTTTAATTCCCATATATAGTAAAATAATTTTTGGAAAATTTATATTTAGTTATTTATTATATTTTAATCAATATCTTTATTAATTATATTTAAATATTTTTAATTAGTTATAAGGATATTTTAATCCATAGATAATTACATAATTGGAGATGATGATAAATTCAAGAAAATCCTTATTCATTTGAACTATTTTTGAACTATAGGTAAATTTTAATTTTATCAATTACTCACTTTTAAAAATTGTTTTTTTTAAATTATCAAATTTAATTAGATTTAACCAATTTCAACCTAGATTTAGATTTAAAAATGGGTAAATTAAACCTATATTAAATATGGATAAAATGGATAGTGTTAAAATTTAAATTTTAAGAACGAATAGTTTAAACCTGATTTAAGTTGGTTAAATATAAGAAAAAAAGTATGGTATTTATGAAAAAATTCAAAAATAAAATCATATAGACTATCTCAGCAGAAGCCATCTATTCCTATAAAAACTCAATACCCATTTCAGAGCCCAGGCCCAGAAGCAGCCGTGTGAGACGAACTCAGCCAGTCGACTCAAACGATTTCAAACTGTTCAGTTCCTCTAATTCATTGCCAGTGGCAGGCATTCTTTACCAATCCATACGCAGATGGTTTCGCTCTCAGTTTCAGCCTCAAAATCTTAACCAAAACCCATTAAAGGGAAGTTTCTTCTTCTGTCTCTATCTTTGTAATTATCTCCTGTGATTATGTAGAATACTTACATTAGCTCAGCTGTATTCACCCTTAGAACCAAAGGGTCTCTTTCCTTTTCAATTAATGACTATTCTAACTTGTTAACTGGAAGATTTGATAAGAACCCATCAAATCTCAATGCTGTTCGTGCTGTAATTGCTGTTCTCGTTGTTCATTATCATCATATCCTACAGATAGAGTGCCCATAAATCCCACCTTATTTTATGGGTTAAGACAATCCACTCTTATTCAATGCGCACCTTGTAAAAGGCTGATTTTTGGTGGCAGGGACCGGTACTATTACCGGGTCCCTGGTTATGGCTTAGATCATGATTCTTTTGATGTTTGTTGCTCTTCTAAAGAGAGTAGTAGTAGTAGTAGGGAGAGAACTGAGAGGAGAAGGAAAAGTAGGATTGGGCGTTCAAGTAATTCTACTGATGCTGAGGCTGTGCTTATCTTTTTGAGTGAGGAATATTTAGGTGATAGAGATTGAAATGGAAGTTCCACAGAGAGAGTGGACATGGAGAAGAAAAGTAGTTATAATGGTGATTGTTGGCGTGGGAAGAAGAAGAATGCTAGGTTGGGTTCATTAGAGAGTCGTTCCAAGATTCAATTTGAGTCAAAGAAGGAAAGGTATAGAAGAAATGAAGAGAAGGAAGTGCATCAAAGAAGGGAAGAAAGGGAAGAGTGTAGAAGGAAGGACAAGAGGGAACATAGTGAAGGAAGGAAAAGTGTTACAAGAGGCGAATATCAGAGGGAAAGGAAGAAAAATTCAAGTTGTTCATCTTATTCGCTTTCTTCTACCGGGGATTTTGAGAATGATAAGGAAGAGCAATACGAGCATGTTGGTTTAGTGGAAGGGTCATCTAGTGGCTATATGGAAGACTCAAGGAGTGGAGAGGATAACTTTGAGGGGAAAATGGTGGAGGACTTTGAAGTCCATAGAGGTGTGGGACAAGGGAAGTTATTCAAGCAGAGAACAAGGACTGATGTTGACTGGGAGTTAAGAAAGAAAACTTAGAAGAAACTTAGTGAGACTGAAGAAACTCATTACCAAAAGGAAGCCTCACAATACACAGGAACAGCTAGGAGCAATGAAAGTGATCGTGGAATGGTGTCGAGTTGCTATAAATAACTTCGTGACAGGAATGAGAAATTCACTTCAGAAGTCAATTATGAGAAAGGGAGAAGATAGCAATACAGTCACACAAGTGGCTAAGTCACACAACAGTCTCAATTTAGAAGAAATTACCAAGAAATGGCTGGTACAAATGCAAAAATAACTTCCCAACACCAAAGGCAGTTCATTAGTGAAGAAGAGGACCTTACAGTAGGTTCAAATTTGGATGAGGGAAAAAGAGGCAGAGATCATGATACAGCTGGTGAAACTACTGGAAACAGAAATATAGGAAGAAATTCTCTTCAGCTAAATGAACTATCAGAAACGGGAAGTGTTGAAAGGGATTATAATTTGTGGATGCAGTCTGAATCAAGAATGAAGATTCGGAAAGAAGATATAGCTGTGAGGTCTCACTCAGTTGAAGAAACAAAAGAGCAAAGGGCTTGTACAGATCAAAAAGCTATTCAGGGAATTCAATCCAGAAAAGGGTCTCAAGATGTCACCAATTTACCGGTTAATGCTACCAATGTGTCAGTGATTCAGGCAAGTGATATACATAGAGTTAGTGATTCTGATGTAACTTCAGGGAAGAGAATGGTTGATCAAGGAAGTCAATCAACAGTTCTTCTGAATCCTATTCGAGAAGCAAGAGAAAGAGAAAATCGAACTGATGAAGGTGTTGCTGGAGTCAGAGCAAGAAATGAGGCTCACAAGGCAACTGAATTATTGAGTTTTCAAGAAAAGAATTCACAAGAAGCCTCCAGCTCTCATGCAGCCTTGAATATGGTTTCCGAAGCACGGTTGGAACAGATTAATGTGAAGGAGGGGGATTACAGAAGTTCACAACAAATAATGGTGCCTCCATCCCAACAAGTGGTAGACCGGTGCTCATTGCATGGAGTAACTTCTGAAAGCAGCTCTAGTGCTCTCTATACATATTCAGAAGGGATAAGTCCAACTTCACCACATGAACCATATGGCAGAGACAGGAGGGATGAGATATTTGTTGAGCCTTCGAAAGTTGTGTTGCCTGAAGATGCTATAACTTCAGCTTATTGTCTAGAAGAGTGATCCACGAAGTTTGTTGGGGAATTCATGGAGATATCAAGGAATGATGGTTTGACCTCTGAAATCCAAAAGGATAAAGTTCCCGATGCAAAGTTTGGAGTATGAAGGTGAGAAGGACAGGAGAAAGGGTTCAAGTCAATATGGTTCTGAAGGCTTGCAGCGGATGGATCTAGACTCAAGGCGACCATCTGGGGGTTCTGGAGAAAAGGGCCCTTCTGATGAAATATGGGATGTGACTGACCCATCTGCTCATGAACCTTTAGATACAGAACCACCAGAGGACAGCTTAACAAATAAGAATGTTGTTGTCAGGAGGACTGGAAGATCCTTGTGGAGTATCATCTCGGATGTAGTTCAATTGCGATGGAGTTCACGTGTTGAATCCCCCAAGTCAGGTTAAAGGTCAGCTGGAAAGAGTTTGTCAAATGATTCTGTAAGTAGTGAGGCAAGGTTTTCTGGCCGTGACCCTGAAGAGGTCAGTGATAGGAGTGGAGAAAGGGAAAGAAGAAACACACCAAAAGAAGCAACCTCTTCTCATAGGCAGCAATCAATGCAGTCTTCTTTTCAAGGTTTGGAAGAAGTCCCTGACACAGGTGATTCAAGGAATATATTAAGAGGGGTTGAAGCAATTGTTTCATCTCCTTCAGCGATACTGAAAAGTGGGTCCATATCAACGGGGATTTCCACTCCTGAAGAGGAAGATAGAAAGAGTTCTGAAGGAACACAGAGCCAAGATGGTAAGAGTTGTTATGTTCCCCTCCTAGCACAGATACGGGGGAATCATCATCTTTACCAGTGTCTTCTGGTGGCATTAGCCATATTGTTGTAGGAGAAAGTTATGGCAGGGGAAGAACTGACGTGTCTGTCAGTGGCTCAATGGAGATGATGGAGCAACCTGTTAGTGCAAAGTCAACTGAAGCATCAGGTTATGAGGGGAAGGATAGAGAATTGAAACAAAGAAAACTTCAGCGAAACAAACAAGTTGTAAGGGACCAATTTGATGAATGGGAAGAAGCATATGTGCGTGAAAGTGAACAATGAAAAATTTTGATGAAATGTTCATGAGGGAAGCACTGGTAGAAGCAAAGAAGGCTGCTGATACATGGGAAGTGCCTGTTGGTGCTGTCTTGGTGCACCACGGGAAAATTATTGCTCGTGGCTACAACCTGTAAGTTCTTAAGTGCTTTTGAATGTTTTGCTCATAACTTGCTTTTGTTTTGTGTTTATACATGGAGATCTATGTTTCAGAGTAGAGGAGTTACGGGATTCCACTGCCCATGCTGAGATGATATGTATACAGGAGGCTTCCAACCAACTGCGGTCCTGGGGGCTTGCGGTAATTTCTCAGTACTATCTGTATTTAGTACTTTTGGCTCGAGTGTATGTTTTCTTTAAACAAGTCAACTTTGTGAGAAGATTGATAATGTTTTCCTTTTTAATCATCACTCAACATAGTTCATCAATTTACTTGTTAAGTATGGAGTATGAAATTTGAAAAAGTGAGAAAATCCTAAGTGAAATCGTTAAACAATGAACAAAATAGAAGAGAAAACAATAATAATGGAATGATCTAGATCCTTCCATATCTCCTCAAGTTTTTGTTCCTTAGCGTCATATTGTTTGTGCTGATGGTGTGGTTTAAATAGTCTCTTAGATATGATTATTAGTGGATTCGAAAGCGTTGAATCCATATCTGAACTCCTTGCTCACTTTTGATGTAGCCCTTTTAGGCTAGGGTTTACTTTGAGTTGATGCATGCACATATATAGCAGTAAAAGCTTAATTAGAGGACTGGATCTCAAATTGTGCAGATATTTTAACAGCATTCTGGAATCATGTGAAATCACCTCAATTGTAACCCCGACTTTTTGATATCTGATCTTGTGAACATACAAGTTCTTAAACATTCCTCATTGTTCTAAACTTATTTTTGTGAAATCGTTTATACTATTATATGGATAATATATAGAAAATAATCTATACAAGGTATGCTGTTATCCATCTATTTAATTGTTTGGAAATTATAGGGATATCTGCTTCTTTAGGAACATATTTTGTATTATATGTCACAATGTAAGAACTGCTTTTTGTTAATGTGTTAATTATCAGGAATGTTCACTTTATGTAACACTTGAACCATGTCCTATGTGTGCTGGAGCAATACTTCAAGCAAGAATAGACACTCTTGTGCGGGGAGCTCCCAACAAGCTTCTTGGAGCTGATGGAAGCTGGATTCGGTAAGCACCTGCCTCTCTTCAGAATTTTATTTACTTGCAAATTCGTTATGCTTATTCCGAACATTCCCTTCTTCCCCGGCCCACCCCAAAAAAAAAAAAAAAAAAAATTTGAATGAGTGAAGCAAGCTTCATTGCTCTTTCCGTACTTCTAGTGAACTGGTATTTTCTTTTTGTTTAATTTTTAGTGACAAGTGAACAGGTATTATTAGGGGATGAGTGGTTTCAAAATACATGGTCTTGTGTGTTCCTGTTTCTGCTAAGACTGTTAGTTGAAGTGTTGTCAGATTGTTTGTTAAATTACTCGAAATGTTAACTCATTATTGTGATGAATGTTATTGAGGTTTTTTGCTGGTTGTGTCCAAGCCTGATAGCTGCATTAATGTGACTAAAAAGTATAGAAATTTTGAAACACTTTTGGTAAACAGAGCTGATATATTAGAAATTTACTTCTTTGGTTGCTGGGTGACTAAAGGGGTTTGGAATTTGTGGGTTGTATCAAATATTAGATTGATGGTAAATTACATCATGAAAACATAGTTTTATTTCGGCTGAAACATATGGGCTGAACATTAGCGGATTCTGTGATTGATGATTCCATGAAATCTGTAGGCTGTTTCCTAATAGTGAAGGAGGAAATGGGCCGGAAGTGATAGAAAAAGCAGCAGCTCCTCTGCCACATCCTTTCCATCCAAAGATGACAATCCGAAGAGGGATATTGGGATCGGAATGTGCAGACACAATGCAACAATTCTTCCAGTTAAGGTGAAAGAAAAAGGTGAAGAATGAAGATCGACCGCCCCAACCTTCTCTTCCGATTGCACATCATCAATCAAAGTTCCTTCAGAAGATGCACAATGTTTTTCATGCACTCTTGTGTTTATAATATTAATAGGAGTCTGCCTGAATAATTGGATTATGATTGAATGGAATCCTGGTCCAAATAATTTTCTTAGTTGAAATATTGTTTCTTCAACCAGCAATGAAAATATTTCTTCTTATTTTTTTATCAATACTGATACTTAACCTGAAAGACTGCCTGCCATCATTGCTGGAATTATACCCTTCAACTTAATTTTGGGTATTTCAATAGCCATTAGGATTTCATTTCAATTCTATAACATTTTCAAATAGCAAAAAAGTAGCTGGATGAGACAAGATGCGCCTCTCAAGTCTCTCAATAGCAGTGTTTTCAAAACTGGGTCAGTCGGACAGGTTAGTTTTTATAATCGGATTCCAGGGTTTACACAAGAAAAATATAATAAGAAGAAGGTAGAAATTAAAAAAAAATCAAGAGAAAACTGGTCATTATAATTCAAATTGAATCAATTTAACTGTGAACCATTTACTAATGTCAATTATGTGGTCGGTCCAGTTTTAGAAACATTACTCAATACCAAATGGTTTTTTATTTAGTCCCTCAATTTCTAACATCTTTAATTAAATTCCCACATACTTATTTGAAGATAAAATAATTCAAATAAAATAATACTATTATTTTAGCACATTGGCAACCGCATTATCTATTGAGTGCATATTTGGACTCAGTTTGTACTAGAAGAAATCCTTAAGGATACAGTAGAAACAACACAAGATAACTTGAGGGGTCCAAAAATGAGATTTTCCTTTGAATAGATAGGTGTTTTCTTAAAGGACCAATATCCTTAACTGGAGGAAACTGAAAAAGAGACCAGAAAATGGTAGCTGACCTTGTTTTTACCTCTTACAAATCTGAAAGCGATTTGTTACCAATGTTTTGGTCGGGTTAGGATCAACACCATGGTCAATCCATGCCATCTGGCAGCTATCAACATCGTCTCTTTAGCATTTTAGCCATGTTTGTCATGGGATATTAGCTTTAACCCTTTTAAGATAAATTCCAAAAAAACCCACAAAACTTGTGAATTAAGGTTATGTCAAGCTCTTCTTTCCATTTGCTTTTCTCAATAAAAACCACATCAGAAAACACACTTCTATACGCTGCCATAAGAAATTATAAAATAAAACATATTAACGTTAATGCTGTCATAGAATGATGATTTTCTAATTTGCAGTAATAATAACAACGTCAAGTAAACCTTGGTTTGTAATAGCATATGATAATGCCAAATAGACAATGATATCTGTGATAAATTCATAATAGACAATGCACCAATTTTGTCAAATGACCCAAAGAAGACGCTTTAATTCCTTTTTTCTTTTGCAAAATTGTCAAGCTTCAGTAATCACAAGCAATGGGAGAGGGCCCACAAGCTGCAAACGTGGCATAATAACCAGCTCACCTCAAGTTAAAATCATTAGGAGAAATGTAACATTCCAATGAAGACTACATTCTCCCTCCAAAATTGCACCAAACATTTTTTGACATTAAAACTCGATATAATCTTTGTATCTACTCTTCTCATCACAGCAAAAATGGGTTCCATGCTGCTGGTTCTCATTTTGGTCTGTCTCTTCTCCCCTTTAACCATTATCAATGCCCAAACACCAGCAGCATCACCTGTAACTTTGCCTGCTGCTACTCCACCTACAACTACTGCACCTCCACCATCAACCACCACTCCTCCACCTTCAACCACTCCAACTGCACCAGTACAGCCACCTGTGACCACAGTAACACCACCCGCAACAACACCTACACTACCACCATCTCCTAAAGCAGCACCAGCTATTAGCCCAGTTAGCCCCCCTCAGATTCCTCCACCACAAACTCCCCCAATCGCAGCTCCAACTCCACCACCTGCTCTCCCACCGCCACCAGCTGTGCTACCACCTGCTGTCTCCCCTGCTCCTGTCCAAGCACCTCTAGCACCACCAGCACCAGCTAAGGAAGCCCCGGTACCATCTCCTGCAATTGCAACAC
>CAOJCQ012975470.1:0-12785 GCA_948356215.1 Stillingia texana | reverse complement strand
CACAAAATTAACTATTCTAACTTTCCTGAAATGGCTATCTCGAATATAACTATTCAAAATAGTTAGATTGAACCTTAATTTAAATCTAAACTAAAATTAAACTAACTTAAAGTCGCCATAGCATTATATTAACAAAAATTTTAAATAACTAATGATAAAATTGAGTTCGACTCTTCACCGAACGAACAACTTAGCTCTTACATCCCCTCAATACTAACACTCCATGAATCCTTACAACGCTTCTTTGAATTTTTTTGACCGTAAATTTGTAACCGGTTCTTTGGACAACATGAACTTATCCTGAGACGTGCTCGTACTCATATCAACATTTATCTCTCACACTTTCAAATATACATCAATCATAACAATGCCTGCACATTTATCTCTCACATTTCTATTATTGTTAATCAATACCAAATTTTTACATTGTATGTAGCTCCGCACTGGATTATATATATTTGAGAATGTTACTGTTCCTTTCCTCTTATGAAATTTATTTTAAAAAACTAACCTCATGCTGATTGAGAAAACTCATTATTTTTATGTCATGTGTCATCTAATGAGTGGAAGACATTTTTTAGGTCCTTTTTGTCCATGAAATCAAGTAACGGACATGGGATGTGGTAATTTGACATTTTCTTTGACCGGATGGTGATATTAGTTGATGTAGCACTTGACATAATATATTTTTGTCCACTGACCTGCTGACATATGGAGTGCCACCATGTGGAAATGTTCTAAAAACTGTAGAATATTCAATGCTCAAATCTTTTTGTGATATAAAAATTTCTTTGATCATCTTATGTTACTGTGTATAAGTTAAGTGATCATGAAACTAACCTCTATATACATTATATGAAAAATTATTAATCTTTGCTTAATTTCAGCAATTAAAATTTTAAATTCATAACGTTATCTTTTGGGACATAAAAAATACAGAAGAAAGCAGGGCTATATCTGGCTTAGCTAGTATACTGAAATAGAAAATCTTTCACTTTCGTTGATATAAGTTTATTTTATTTTATCAATTGAAAAAATAAACAAGACAATAAAAATGAAAATTAAAAGTAGCAAAAACAACATAAGACACCCTTTTAAAAATAAAAATGACCCATGTTATTTTGATATCCACACTTATGATATGGAGTGAGAAGTGTATTATTGAATTAAAACTGATGTTGCGTCGCTCACCCTCAACCAATACCATAGGTGTGTATCAAAGAGTTACCTGTGAATCCCAGCTACATATGCAGTTGAGAAAATTTTAATTTATTAGAATGACATAAATGACAATAAAGCTACATAAATAACAATTCATCCACGCACGACCTTAAACGATTCTATTTTGGAGCTTCAGAAGCTAATTTAAAACTGCGTAGTTGCCTGTAAGTTTGGAGGACTTTCTCCTGTAGAGCCAATGATTCTTTGAATTCAGGTATTTCAAGAATGTCCTGCATCCATCTCTTTAGAAGTGGAAAATTTTGAGGCTCATAAATTTTAGCACAAGTAAGCTCTTGAGCAGCTGAAATCCATGTGCTAAGCCAACCCAACAAAATGTCAAGAAATCCAAATCTTTCTCCTCCAAAGAATTTTTGGCCCTTCACTTTTAACTCTCCTTCAAGCAACTGCAAAACTTCCTCTGCTTTCTTTGCTTCCTTCAAAATCTCTTCTTCTTCAGTAGCTAAGATAATTGCCTTTACAGCCTCGCAAAGCTATGGAGATTTGTTGATCAAAATCATTAAGAACTAAAACATTATATAATCAATAAGCTTTATTTTAGTGGATGAGTACTTCTACGGTGCTTAGCATTGGGGCACCATACACCTTTTCATGTCCAGATGTATGGTGTTCCGTGCATTTAAACAAGACCATCAAATGGATTGATTTAGAGTAAAGAAGATGATAAGATGAGTAAATGAAATACCTTGGTATCTACTAAATCAGCCCAAAAACGTGCAATGGCCTTGTCATAGGGGTCCTGAGGTAAGATGGGGTTGTGTTTCCAAGTCTCATCAATGTACTCGATAATAATTCGGGATTCACAAATGGGTTTTCCATTGTGAAGAAAAACTGGGATTTTCTTGTGAATTGGATTGTATTTGAGAAGCTCAGTGCTCTTGCTCACCAGATCTTCTTGCACCAATTCATATGGAATACCTTTGAGCTTCAACGCCAGTTCCACTCGTGCAGAAAATGGACTGATCCATGATCCCAACACCTTCACTTCTTCTCCACTCATGTTTCTTTAATTACCACTCTTTCTTTCCGTCTACTAATTAATTATCTTGTTCTCCATCTCTCTCTCTTTCTATATATATATATATATAGTGATGGCGAGATTGGTTTCAGATTTATCAAGAGATTAATTAATTAGATAAACCAGCTTGGTATTATCTAAAGAAAAATAATTGTTCATCATCAAATCTACTGCACGGTATATATTCAAATACGCCAAAAAATCTCAATCATCGGTTTAAGTATAAAAAAGGAGAAAGAAAAAGAAGGAGGAAAAGGTCAGATTTCACTCTTCCCTATACACTCCAAAACAAGATGGTAGGATGCTCACGTGAAAAATATAGAGGGTGATAATAAAAATAAAATATGTCCACCATGGTCCAGTGCTTAATGGACACGAGTGAAAAGAAGGACAGCAACAAGTCTTTGGTCAACAAAAGTATGCTGGATAAGTTAGATAAATAATTGAGTATTTTGATACAAAATCTGGTACACATGAGACACGAGCAATAATTAATGTGAAAAAAACATATATTTATTAAGAAATGAAAAATATTAAAAAGAAAAAAGCATGCACTGAGTATTTAGAATGAGAAGGTCCATTGCAAATGCAAAAACAAAACAGTGAAGAAAACATAGTAGTTAAGATGGCTGAAAATAGAGAAACCAAATGGGAAGGGAAGGTGAGCACTGAGGTAAAAGGAGTAACAGCAGATCAAGTATGGCCTATTCTGGAGGACTTTTGCAATGTGCACAAGTGGTTCCCATTTCTTGCCACCTGTGATCACGTGGAGGGTGAGAACGGCAAGCTTGGCGTCGTCCGTTACAGCACCACCGTCCCACAGGTACCGGATTTTGATGCCGTTAGCGGTGACGGAAACGTCTTCAGTTGGGCTAAAGAAAAATTGGTGATGATTGATCCTATCCAACGGTGTGTGAGCTATGAGATGATGGAGAATAACATGGGAATCAAATATTATGTGGGAACTTTCCAGGTCTTGCCATTGCCAGAGGGTGAAATCGGGTGCAGCTTCGAATGGTCAATCGTTGCTGATCCTGTCCCAGGATTTACGTTTCAGAGTTACGAGTCCTTTCGTAGTTCTTGTCTCCCGTTAATGGTTAAAAATTTTCATACTCTACTCTCTGTCTCTCTCTAATTGAAACTCAAAGTTTCATTTTCACATAATTATGTTTGTAATTGGTCTTATGTATGCGTGGTTATTGATTATGTATTGTCATATGTGTTAAATAATGTTCCAAAGCTTAATTAGCTGTAGGTACGTCCTTATTTTGTTGTGGATTCCCTCCCATCTTTTTTTTTAATCATTTTATAAAATTTTAAATATAATTTATTGTATGCTTTGCAATTTCTGTCCTATAATAATGATATTACAATAGCAAACCTCTTAATTTAACAAGTGACAGGGGTGTCCACGATTCATTAACCCGTACGTAAATAAATTTTTCAGTCTGATTCATTAAAACCGATGTTTATTTTAATCATTAATAAAAATGAACAATTATTTTTGTAAGATAAAAATGCAATATAAAAAGATGGATTTCACCCTCATCCTGAATAAAATATTATTGCCTTTGTTGTTGTGTTTTTTTAATTTAATTTATCATCAGCTAAATCTGGGTCCACGCTGTGATTTTTTAATTGTTATGGTAGCAATAATACATTGGATGGAAGTGACAGGAAATATCCTTTACAAAACCTCTAATTTAGATGGAAGGACGATAGTAAAGGAGACATGACGGATGTGAATGAAGGAAGGACTAAAGGCCTGCGATCACTACTCTAGAACAGAGAAAAACGGTGGTAGTCATCTTTATTTGTTCTGAAAAATCGCATCGCTTGTCGAAGAGATACAACGGCGACGCGCTGGGACCGCTGGTTTGCGGCCAATGCAAAAGTGGTGACAGGAAAGGGTAAAAAAGGACACATAATTTGTGTCTAATACACTGACATGATATTTACTGTCTGAATTTTTTAAATAAAATAATAAGAAAATATGAAAAGTAAGTTAAACATAAATGATATTAATACTGCATTTGATGAGAGATAGAACTTGAAACAGGGAAGCCATAGGTAACATCATGCGCTGCAAAAGTGAAAAGTGAACATAAAGTAATATTATTGCTTTGAATTCAGAGGACTTCCAAGCGTCATATTCAATTGAAAGACGTAGAACTCAGCCACCTCTCTATGAGTTTACCATGATCACAACCATGTTACCCTTTAGAACATGGATTGATTGAAGTAAATGCAGATATGAACAAAATTAAAAAGAATCACCGTGTGACAGAGTTACAGCACATATCCGAGTGATGAAAGCGAATTCTGGTTACATTACTTGGGCAAATATCGAGGGAGAATAAGCAAAAAGTAAAAACCATAAGAGAAAATCATAAATAAGATCCCTTGCATAGTTTCAGAAAAAGGAAGCCAAATAAAAGAATTTAAGAACAAAAACAAAGGATTCCGATAGCAGAAAATAAAAGGACAACTACCAATCTCATCTCCCTTTGAAAAAACAAAATCAAATCTTATTAAGAAAAATATCAAAACAATAAACAAAATTCACAACAATTTCAGTAAATTATTCTCTCACTCATAGTACTCTATATGTTATAAATTTTTAAATTGCAAATGCCTTAGCCTACAAATCATGAATTACCATCAAATAAATCTTTATCCCTTTCAGCATAGATTGAACAGTCAACACAGCATGTGATTTATACATTCTATTAAATTCAACAACAACTGAAGCTGCTGCATCATCATGAAGAAAAATATTTCTAAGACATACCAACAACAAAATAGTTTACAAAAATAAAAATTAAAAAAAAATAAAATACATGAAAATTTCATGTGGTTCAATGTAAGCTACTTCATATTCTTCATCGATAAAAAAAATGAAATTTACTAATTAACTGAATGATATAAGAATAAATAGAACCTCTCTTGAAAACTTTAACCTAACTATACTAAGTGTCTCGCAATCTCAACACTATGGAATACGCAATGAATCTAAAAGATGGTGAAAGGATACACATTAAAAAGTGACTTTTATCTCATATATTTATAAACTAAAATAGGAAATAACTTCCTAAAATAAATTAAAAAGTTAATTAAAAAAAACTTGCTATATAAAAATTTCTAATTAAAATAAAAATCATAAACCACATATAATTTGGTTTCGAATTTCCGTAAACATAAATACAATTTCACATTATTGGTAATAACATTTGATTTTATTATTATATAATTGGGATACATCCAATAGGCTAATTTCACATATTTTAATTTTTTTACCGCCTCTACATATCTTGTTTTTTCTCCACTACATCTCTTGTTTTAAGATCGGTCCATGATACACATTCCAAATTAAATTATAATTATTGATTAAATGTATTTTAAGAGATAGAGATAGAGAGAGATATAAATAAATAAAGATATACATACAGATAGTGTATATGCAAGTATTTGAGAAGGGACGTGGAAGTGTTGCTGGAATAATTTTGGTAGGAAAATGAATTTGGAAAGGAGAAGTGCTACCGGAAAATTTGCAAGGCTAAGATCTGAGAACCCATTATTTTATATATATGTGTAAAGACAATAAGTTGGTTTATTAGCTAACTTCTATAATTCTTATCCCTCTCTTTTTGTTTTTTTTTATTCCTACCCTCACATGCCAACAGACACGTGGCATTAAGTGTCATGCTTCAAAAAAAAAAAAATTAGGATATTACAATTTTCTCAACAATTTAAAGAGTTTAATCCCCCAATCCAACTAAATATCACTTAAAAGAAACTAAATCATTCTTAATTACTATGAGTGTCTTGGATTGAAACTTATTTAATATAAATCCAACTCAATTCAAAACATATGATTTGTGATGATTTGGTTTCTTTTTTTCTTTTTATATATATAATTCTAACCTAATTTTTTTAAAATAATTTTAAATTAATTTTTTTACCAAATTTAGAAATTTATCAAATTTAAAACAATATATTAAAAATGTTAAAAATCTATTACATTAAATATAATATCAAATATAAAATAAAAAAACCAACTAAATCAAAATGTTAAACAATAATTTTTCCTTTTTTTTAGTTAAAGTCGTTATTGACTATTAAATTGAACCAAATTATAAAATCCAATAAACATAAGTTATCAAGCAGTTTTCATTTCTCGATCTCCATCCATTCTACCATATCCATCTTAATAAAAATTTTAATTCATAGTTGTTAGAGTTTCATCTGTGCATCCAATTAAAAATCCGAAATCAAGTAAATGAGAAAATGTTATTTAATGTCATCAACTAAAAAATTGATTAGAGTTGTATGACAATAACCAACAAGAGAAAGCAAATCAGAAATTGAGTAATCAACACTAATGCAAATTAATATTAGCTAAAGTAAATTGAAAAGCGTGAATAATTGTTAACAGACATCAATCCAACTCAGATTTCAGTTCTCAACTTTCAATGGATAAGTAAAACAAGAAATGACGAAGATAGTGGACTTGGGTTTTGGGAAGAACATGGAATAATTCTTGCAGAAGAACCTACATTATCAACAAACCAAACAAGGTGCAGAGCAATCAGAATTTCAATAATTTGACTTTTAAATTGCAAACGAAGAGGAAAACTACCATTATTCTTATTAGACTTATAGTGTTACAGGTGCCATTCCCCGAAACTTGGCATATATACTTATTCCAAACCTGCATAATGTGCATAAATTAAACATAATTTGTCTCCAACTCTACAGTAGTATCACTAAGTCAACTTATTGTTCGGTTACATGTGATGCATTGGTGAACTGAACTTCGGTTTCAATGCATGTTCGATTCGTCATGTCAGAGTTGAATGGATTACAGAGGGTGGGAACTAATGGACCAGATTGATTGTAATATATATGTTTAGAATTTGGTGGTAAGTTGGCAGAGAGGTTTTTTGGTGGGTTGAGATTGGAGATATTGATGGAGTCATTAACAACATTAACAAGCTGGAAGGTGACTTGCCTGGTTTCAGACAATGTTTGTTGGGCAGTGGCTTGATCTGCACAGAGCAGAATGTCATCTAAAGCAGTATGTGCTGTTGGGTTTTGTACCCACTTTGTCCATGGCAACAAAAGTATCTCCAACTACACTGGATTTTGGAAGAGCACAAACTTGAGTTAGATTATATCTTTTACCCTTTCTGCTAATTTTGAGGCCAAAATATCATATCGTTGTTAAAAAGAGTGCTAAAATGTCACTGTACTGTAACTGTTGAAAACAGGGAAAAGATGGGGACATTTTAGCATCCTTTCAATGACCATAGAAGCATATTTGTACTAGATTCAACAATTATAAGGGCATTTTAGCACTTTTTTCAATAATAATAGGGGTAATTTAGCTCCAAAAATAGTGTTAGAGGCAAAATAGAAAATGTTGAGGCCCATATTATAATTTTAACTTTATTACAATATGATCAACTAGCAAATATAACTTACCTGTGAAGAAGGAGAGATACGCAAGCCAAAATCAATGCAACTGTTGCAAGTATCCATCCTAAGGTAGCCAGTCTACAATTGATCAGTCAATTATTAGGATTACATAAGATAATTACAATACACAACTAAATGATTGAAAATTTAGTGTTTAAGCTGCTCACATGTAGACTAAAGATTGCCATCCGAAAATTGAGAGCACTGCTAACCATTGAGTAAAAAATGATATATGATCTTGTAAGCAAAGTAAATATTTCTAAAACATTAAAGATTCAGTATATAATTATAGAGATTACTGAGCTTACAGAAACCAAGAAACGCCAAAAGGAGCATTACAGCAGAAACTGTGATTAGACAAACCCGTCTGCAAAACATATAAACATGCAGAACACCTAAAATGAGTTACTAATAAAGTAAACATGCCTAACTAATAAATCTTTTTACTCACACAATATGCAAGACATTATGTATTTCGTCTGAATTTTTCATCGGTTGCATTATGAAGAGTGGTTGCCGAGGAATTAATCATGCTATTGACATTGTTAATGTTGTTGGACAGGAGGAGGCATAGAAAATCGATCAATTCCAACTCCTTTTGCTGCAGATAAATAATCCGATACAGTAGTGAGACTAACAACAGTATTATCGGCATGATTCACAACAAATTTAAGTGTGGTTTCTGAACTATCGTGGAACTTCTCCTGTCCAGCATAAAGAACAATGCACCCAATTCTGAAACAACCGAAATTTAGTTAGAATTTGAATATTTGCACCGAATTAAGAACACCAAATGGGAGTAGTCATATATATACATTTCAGCAACAGTGAAGAAAATGTGAAACGCAACAGAAATTGCATAGGCGGTTTGAGAATAGCCATGATGGTTAATTTGGCATCAGCAGTGACGAATACAGATGACTAGTAAGGTTACTGCGTATCTCAGAAACCAAATTACACCTTGATCCAACAAAAAAACCACACTAATTCCCCAAATGAAACCCAAAATTGAGCAAAACCAAGCGAAATCTAAAGCAACAAGCACAGATCAAATAGAAAAGGGATGAACAAAGACAAAGGCCTAAGTACCTTCATCTGCGGGTACCGATGGGGCATGAACTGCCACTCCAGTGGCGGAGATGATTGCGAAGCAGCGAAGACCTTAAGCAATGCACTGCGACTGCCAATGGTGAAGATGAAGGGGCGGTCCGGCCAGAGGCGAGAAGGAACCAACGTCTGACGATGAATGATAGACCTTAAATCATTAATAAGAAAAAAAGTCTAGCGAGAGTGATTTGAGATCGGTTTAGAAACGAATTAGAAAAATAAACCGCTTAAAAATACCAATTCAAGTCCTTTTTATCCAAAATGAGTGAATATACCAACCCAACCCATTAAAATTGTTTTAAAACCGTATTCTTGGTTTGGATTGGTTTTAATTGAATGGGTTGGTCGGTTTTACGGTTTTGATGAACAGCCCTATTAATTACCATGTGTTTCTGCTGAATTTAATAATTAAAACTCACATTCTTAAAGTTTGACCATTCATAATATCTACAAATATATGCTCTGATACTATAAAGAATATTGACATCCGCTTTCTTCTTGACTCAGAATAGAATCAAATGTAACCCAACATCTAAAACTATATATGGATATGATTTTTTTTCTAACTTCAATGGCTAACAATCTATCATACAATCTAAAATAATGGAGATTTAAAGGGTAAGTAAACTTATTCAACGAAAGAATAATATAAAACAAAATGGAACAAATTTTTTTTAACTATAATATATATTGTTATATGAAATCATAATAGCTGAATGAACCAGTTCTATTAAAATACCGATTCTTTTAGTAAAACTAATGCGGTTAAAAATGCTGATTTTTGCGTCAGCTTTAAATATTCTATAAAATGTTCACTAAAATACCTAAAAAATGGAGAATACCCAGAGAATTAAAAGGATAGTAAAGCAGAATAACATCATCTAATATAAGCCATCATTTTGCCATAAGGAAGAGTTAAGAATGAGACGGTGAAGCAGATGCAGAATAAAGAAAGCTAACATTAAGAAAAGGGTATGAAGGGAGAGGAATTGTTGGGTGTTTGCTGGTGTATATTCCTGTTTGTAGAGAGTAGCAATGAGGAAAGGTTGGCTTTCAGTTCTCACGGAGATTTTGCACCTCAGCTGCTGTTGCCGAAATGTTATTTGCCCTCAAATGAACAGAAGAACTCAAATAACTGAACTTTGCTGGAAGTTTTGATTATTTATATTGTGTTTCTAAAAGCCACAATTAAACTCAAAGAACTAAAATTTGTTTGAAGTTTTGATGATTGCTATTGTGTTTCTAAAAGCCACAATTGAACTCAATATCATTCGAGAATTATGTGATCTTTTTGGTGAATTTGCCAAGCAGTTAGGGACTCTGATATTGAAAGTGCTGGAAGTAAAGACAAAGTTAGTCAATTTTTATAGCATCTCTGATAGTTAACTGACATTGGTCATCCAAAGCATTTCATTCAGTCTTTTCATCAAACACCTCAAAAACACAATCCAATCCAGTACTTTTCAATGATAATTATAGGTATTAGGAATAGAATCAAATATTTATAATCAACCTTCACAATTTATAATTGAATCCCACTCTAAAAGGCAAAAAATGGGACCAAACCACCTCACCTGAAAACAAAAGAAGGCAACTTAATTTGCTTTAGAAACTAAGAAATCACATTGATATTTCTTCTGAACTGATATCTTCATCACCACTTATAATACCGGTCTTCCATTAGGAATTCAATCTTATAATCCACCGCCAGAGTGTAAAAATTGGGATAAAACCACCTCACCTGGAAACAAATGAAGGCAACGGAACACCAGTCTTTCATTGGGAATTCAAGCCAAGCAACATCCTTCTTCGCTGTATTATATTGAGGACCACGTTGTTGATTTTCCCACCACAATTCTACACACCCGCAAGATGATTGAACAGATTCTTGGAAAGACAGAACTACATATATAAGGAATCGACGGGAAAAAGAGGTTGATTGAGAAACATACATAAATATATCAAGTCCTTTACCACACATTTCCCTTAATCAACAATTTCAATAACTAAATATTTAAGGAATCGACGGAATTGAAGACGAAGCGAGATTGAGAAACGGCGGAAGATGGGAAGATACCAAATTTAATACGGAAAAACTTAATACGGCATAGGCAATTGAAAAAGGACCACGGTTTGCATGTTGATGCAAAGAGGGTATAATTGGGATGAAAAAATCGGTAGAGCTGCCACATGTCACAGTAACATGAGACCATCATAAGATTCAGCTATAGTATATTAATATGGATATGGATATGGATATGTTAGTTGCTGCTCCGAATCTCGTTATTGAACCAAACTCGCCAAGTCCAGAATTGTTAGTCATGATAGCAAACTCCCATAAATCAGCTTTACTTGCTTTTTTGAACGTTGCTCATTGCTAAGCAGTTTAATAAATAGATCATGTTTGGTGCCGTTTCTATTTATGAATTGAGCAGTTGCAAAATACGTTGAAATAGAATTTAGAAAAGCAACATTTATAATTCATTAGGTATGGGGAGGTTGTGGATTCAATTCCTCCCTCCGACATTTTTTAAAAGAACCAAAAAAGAAAAATATATTAAGCCATGGACATTGGGGAGGCCTGCGGCTTTTCAGGCCGCGGCGGGGCCTCCACAGGCCACGGCCTGTGGAGCCTATCAGACCGTGCCGGGGGACCAATCAGAAGCCGCCACATGACGACAAAAAAAATAATAAAAAATATATTTTTTTATTTTTAAATATATAATAATTATAAATAAATATATTAAAATTAACAAAAAAATCAGAAAAATTCAAAAAGAAAAATACTTTTCAACAAAAATTAATTTTTAATAATTTTATATTTTTTTTGAATATATACTCTTTATAATTTAAATTGTAAAAATTAAAAAAATACTAAAAAATTAATAAAATTTCCCAAAAAATGATGAAAAACAAATACTTTAAAATTATTAAAAAATCAGGATAATTTTAAAAAAATAATATAAGAGTAATAATAGTTCTGGCAGACCCACATGGGTCTATGTCAGAGTAATAATGGTTCCGACATATCCACATGGGTCTATATCAGAGTAATAATGGTTCTGACACACCCACATGGGTTTATATCAGAGTAATAATGGAGCTGACACACGCTCATGGGTCTATATCAGTATAATAATGGTTCTGACAGACCCACATGGGTCTATGTCGGAATAATAATGGTTCCGACACACCCACATGGGTCTATATCAGAATAATAATGGTTCTGACACACCCACATGGCATTGTCTCGGAGTAATAATGGCTCTGACTATATATATATGGTTAAATATTCACAGAACACATTACATAAATATCTTGTTCAAATAACTTATACAAAATATATTCTTCAAATCATATCTTCTTCATCCTCTTCAAGTTCTTGTTCTCTACTTAAAACCTCATCTGATGAAACTATTGAAGAGATAATGGAAAATATTTTGGATAACTTGTCTGAGACTGTAAGAGAATTACATTTAACTGCGACATCATCCTCTTCAAAAAGAAGGATGAAAGGACCACGTCAATATATCGAGAGAAATCGTGAATGTGGGAACGAGAGGCTGATTGCAGACTATTTTACGGAAAGTTCAACCTATCCTCTACACATATTCCATCAACGGTTTCGTATGAAAAACATGTTTTTGAACGCATCGTTGAACGGGTATGTTTTGTAGATGATTTTTTCAACCAACACCGTGATGCTGTCGGCAGACTTGGACTATCTCCGCTACAAAAATGTACGGCTGCCATAAGAATGTTGGCATATGGATGTGCGGTTGACAGTATCGATGAATACATATGTTTAGGCCGTTCTACTGCCTCTGTATGTTTGAAGAGGTTCTGTTAAATTGTATGTGAAACATTTCAGGATGAGTATTTGCGACGGTCGAACGCTGATGACGTCTGATGGCTTATGCCCACTATACGGACACTAGTGTTT
>CAOJCQ012974272.1:0-10103 GCA_948356215.1 Stillingia texana | reverse complement strand
TTATATATATATATATATATATATATATATATATATATATATATATATATATATATGTGTGTGTGTGTGTGTGTTTTAATCTATTTAAGAGAAGTACCTTTACACTAAATTTAATCTATTTAAGAGAAGTACCTTTACACTAAACACTAACATTAAAATTAAATTTAATGTTAGTATTGGAGTTGTTTTAAGAACCCGATTTTTACACCGAAGAAAAAGTACACTCACATTTTTCAATATAACATTAAAATAATAACAATATGACCAAAAATTTGAGGTTAGAATTCGGTGCATTTAGTGAGCAATCCGAAATTTGTTGTGTAAAACTTAATTCAGAAAGTATATATATCTCTCACATGCCCCCACTCTTTAGCATTAATTGACCATGTACTATCACCCTTGAACAGACAATAACTAGAAAGTTGAAAGGCTCTCTTACCCCACATGTTTTCATGACTATGACCCACCATGCATGCACTTGTTGTTCCCATGGTCTACCAATCGCGGCCAGACCATATTATTATATTAAAAAAAGAACTTATATCATACTCTACTAACCAAAGTAACATAAATTAAGCCAAACTAAATTTTGAGAATTAATTTAGATAACTACTAAGATGAATAAGAATTATATTGGATATACACTTGAAACACTAATTACCTTCCAAATTAAAGTCTAACAGAAAAAATGTAAAACGCGTAAAAATTTACTTACGTGATTAAAACGTGTATACTTTACACTAGTTCGAATAAGTTTCATATGGATATGGTGAAAACGTAACTACCTGTAAAACTAGCATAGGTCAAAACTTATCCGGTGTCTTCAGGATTGTTACTCCGATGATTAAGTCAGTCGAAAATTTTTGAAGAAAATGCCTAGTGCTTAGAAGCGTCTAGACGAAATCAGAATAGCTATTAAAGTTGATAATGCGTACCTTATAATAAGCCAAATTTAACTTTATATAGACAATGTTATATAGTCCAGATCGGAATTATATTCCTATTAGAGGGAGAATTCATCATTTTTAAGGATTCAACTTCCTTATTTAGGAAGGATTTTTATCCAAAAAAAAATGTTCCCTTAATTTAAGAATGTATCTGGGGACAAATTCAAAATCCAATTTCCATGTTTTATTCTACCATTCCCTTTATTGGCACAATTGTATCCCCGACTCCGACCAGTGGGATTTGGAGTGCTTTGAGATCTTCAACTTGCAAGCTCATCTTTTTATAAGTAGTAAGAATCAATAGATTTATTGCCGCTCCTATATCCACCAATATCCTTTTTACCAAAAAGGTGTATATATATATATATATATATAAGAGCCTGTATCACCATGGCATCTTCGTATGGTAATTTGAGGTTTTCACATCTTTGGCAAAAATTTCGATCGCCTCAAACTTTTCCTCCAATGCTGACATATAAACTGTGTGTCCTTTTCTCTTTTTTGAAGGAGTTATCACCATATGTACGGCCTTCGACGATCATATGAATGACCCTCACTCTCTTATGTTTCGGATCTCTATCACCTTCATCCGAGTTTGAAATTCGTTCGGACTTGACTTTCAGAGGAGTCTTTTATCTTTCTTTTTCAGTGAATCGTTTTAATGATCATCTCCAAATGAGGTTTTTAATTTCTTCTTTGAGTGAGCGACATTCATCAGTAGTGTGGCCCACATCATTTTGGGAGTCACATATTTGGATCTGCTATCTGTTCATATATTCGGCTACTTAACTTCTTAGGCCAATTCATGCTTCCATGATTATGTTCCATCCATGTTAGACCTTAGCTGGCGATGCATTTAAGGGAGTAAAATTTGTTCTCTAGGTGTTCCTGTTCTGCCCCCTTCTATTATCTTCTCTATGTCTCTAAGGGCTTCTTTTCATAGGACTTCTTGATCTAACTAAACCCTTTTTAAAACCTGAAGTGTTGACACCAACTTTCTCTTTTACGGTGAAAATCTAGGTTATATCTTCCATCCACCCGTTCAGCTTCATCTAATGATATGAAACGCTTGGTTCTGTAGCATTAGGTCCATGTAACTGATGGGTCTGCTTGTCACTAGGTTATTGTAGAGCCATGCATTCCAACAAATATTTATCATGGTGAGTGTTGCCACATCACTAATCAGATGGTCTATCTCACCTGCACATTCCTAAAACCTCTATACAAACTCTCTGATGCTTTCTTCCTCACCTTATCTAATCGTTTGCAAGTTTGAGATAGTCTTTTTGTTCCTAGTCTGAGTTGTATAATTCATTTTGAATGACGAACTTAATTGTTTAAAGTTTGAGATTGATTCTGGAGGTAGGTCATGGAATCAATCAAGTGCATCATCAGTTAATGTTCCCGGAAAGGCCTTGCACATATCATGTCTTCGTACGTCTACATTTGAACCAGAATACGATATTCAGTGAGATGTTTCTTGGGATCTGACTTCCCCTTGTATTTCATCATCTGAATCTCTCTCCACTTCCTAGGTTAGGAAGCTTGTTGAATCTTCTTGTAAAAAGGACTTTCCATTCAGTCATCGTGTTTGGGTTTCCGTAAATGGCCTAACCCATATTTTGCAAACCATTCTTTGAACATATCTTTATCCGTTTTCTTTTTTTGTTCGGCCTTATCTTTCTTTTCCTTTCAACGATCTCTCTTCTGCATTTTTGCTTTCGATATAGTGTGGCGTTCGCTGTCCTCAGAGGAAGAATCAAAGTCAGACGAATGTTTCTTGCCCTTTTTCCTTTTGTTCCTTAAGGAACGATTGCCATCCTCATGTGTCTCAGATTTGAACTCTTTAACAAGTTTTGATTTTAAGTCATTTTTGGGATTGATCATTAACTTATGAATAGGTTTCAAAGTTACTGGGATTTCGGTGGCTGGATTTTTATGCCCGTTTTCGCATGTTGGAAGTTTTGATATTTCGGTTGCTAAATCATTCATTTGATTGTCGTCTTTGACAGACAATCCGGGTTCTTATGGGCTGACGATGGATGCTTCATCTTCGATCATTTAATTTGTATAAAATATCCATTCATAAAATTGAATTATATTTTCATTTTCATCACTCAAACTTTTTAAAATAAATTAAACATACATTGAAAGTTTAATGCATGAAATGATTCTTGAACTTATCAATTTTTTTGGACCAGGTACCTGAGCTTAGAAAGAATTTAATTTAGTTTCTAAATTTGTATTTTTAGTATTATACTTAACATCTATTATAGGTTTAGTAGAGTCAATTTCACACACACATCTATTATAGGTTTAGTAGAGTCAATTTCACACACACTTACTCATTCATTAATATTGTGCATGTGTTAATTATAATACTGAAAATACAAGTTCGGATGCTAAATTAAACATATCTTAAAGTAAGGTATGGTGTCTGAAAAAATTGATAATTTCAAGGATCATTTTATGTATTAAACCTATATTAAAAGTATAAAAATTACAATCACATCCTTATTTTAGCTCTAAATGTTTAAAGTTAAATACCAATACTTCAAAATGTTAAAATTGCATTTTTATTTGTTTCATACAATTAAAAATATGCATTTATCATTTACTAAATAATATAAAACATTAATAAGTACTTAATTCATACTTGTTTTTACAACTTAAACCTAATTATTGATCGCCAAAAACTCTCAAATAATTTTTTTTTCTTTTTTTTTTTTGCAAAAATTGCTGAAAAATTCAATTTTGATCCTTAATATTTTTTTTTTCAAAAGTTAATTTTGAGTTATCTAGATAAATGAAAATGATTTTTTTTTAATAAAAACTCGTATCATTTTTTTGAGGTTAAATAAAAGAATTTTCTTAACCCCACAAGCTAAATTTCTTGACTTTGCTCATGATCCTATTAGAATCGATTTGAGTCGAGAACCCATATATTTACTACCATTTATATACTACCTACTGGCATTGATACATATGAAGTGTTTATTATATCAACTTCAAAATCCCAAGAGATCAAGTATCTTCTGTATGTTGCATCCTCCTTTCATCTGACCACTTCCTTAAAACCGCTTTACACATGGCTCTAAGTGGTTTTGCATAAACTTCCCACCCATCATAATTGATAAAGAAAATGACACAAAATTCGAAACCCTGCAGTAACCAAGTACACAATCTAAGTGGTTTTGAGATGCATGAGCTCGTTACTAAATTCAATCTTAATATTTTGTACATTTTGCCAGCAGAAGCACCGTCATTCTGTTGGATTGTTTCTTCCTTCTCTAGAAGTTATTCCAATGTGAAATTCTCCTTTTCTAATATTGACTCTACCTATCACGATGCCGATCTTCACTTGCTAATTCAATCTCAAGATATTAAAAGGCTTTTCATAGGTCTAAATTATGTGGATTAGTTGACATTCGAAGTAATGGTTATCTATTTATTAATCTCCTATTTTTAATCACATAGTTTGCATTTATTGAGATTCATACTCATTCATTCACAACCAACAAACCATTCTTTCTACCATGAAGCAACTATTTTTAAAATTCACTCTCTATCAATCGTGTTAAATGCTTTGAAAAAAAAAATGATCCTAAACTCATTCAAAAGTTCATCTGTATCACTTCTAATTAATAGTACATTGATTATGGTTTGGAAATCATATAGTTTAGTTAAAAACTAATTCATCAAAATTCCTGACCCATACTTAAACGCCCAAGTTCAAAATGATGATCAGACTCAAATTTCCTTATTTCACCAACCCCATTTTTTTTTTCTAATTTACGAAATATTAGTATTTAATATACAGTAATTTTAAATTGTAATTTTTATGAACCATGTAAAACGATCAAATCCATAGTTGGTAAAATCGTCATCAGATTATCATTGAACGCCATAAATGATTGGCTTTAAAACCATGCAATACTAGGCTATACAAAGAACTTTCCCCAACACTTGAAGAAACCAACCTGACCTCCAGCACTTAAATAGAAGAGACCGACCCATTATATGCATATTGTATTTCCTTAATTGACCAAGCCCATATTTCCTAAAATTTAATTGGAAAAATTACCTAAAAAGCCACTTTTCTTATCTTTTATTTTTAAATTACCATATTTTAAAATTCATTTCAAAATTACCATATTTCACTTAACTGACATTTTTGTTTGATTAAGAGTTTTTCATATCATCTCTTTCCTTCCGGTGGCCAATGGTTTCGATTTGGACCAGACACGCTCTTTTTCTCGCGTCTGAATCGAAGACTATCAATATTCTTCTTCTTCTTCTTCTTCTTCTTCTTCTTATCTATTTCTTTTTTTTATTTTGCCTTTGTTTCAAAACCCTAACACTACTTACATTGATTTATCATATTCAGTGACCAAGAATTCTGATTTGGATCAGACACGCTCTTCTTCTCGCATTCTAATTGAATACTATCGGTATTTTTTTCTTATTTTTCTTCTTATTTTTCTTCTTCTTCTTCTTCTTCTTGTTGTTGTTGTTGTTGTTTGTTTCTTTATTTTTTTGATTTTGCCTTTGATTCAAAACCCTAACACTACTTACATTGATTTATGGTTTATGCCTTTTTTTTTATTTTGGTTTGCCGCAGACCTAAACCATGCACCTTCATTGCTGAGGACATACTCCAAATGCAGCAGATGTTCCTACATTGATGGGATCCAATTTTTTTTTCACTTCTGGATTTTATGTGATTCCTAGCACTATGTTGCTTTATAAAATGACTTTTCCGAATGAATACTGGTAGCAATACTTTTTTCTGGTTATAACTTTTCATTTACCTCAAACACATGCATCATTTCTATATTGTGATCTATAAAGAGTGCTGGTTTTTACATTGAAAAGTTTTAATCCTACGGCCAAGAGGTTGAGTGTTTAGAAGTGGGGTGCATTTGTTCTGTACCAAAATGATAATTGAAGGATTACTTTATGCCATTGCACTTAAGACATATTAGATGCAAATAGTCAGATACTATTTTATATAAAGTTGTAAATTTTATTAAAAATAGTTTTTTTAACACTAATGAAATATATCTTAATCTATTCAATATTATAATAAAAGAATTGTACATCAAAATAAATTAAATCCAAATAGAATATTTCTTTGTTTTTTGGATGCTAGGGTCCATAAATAAAAAAATTTTACACATAAGGTAGGAATTTTAGCCCTAAAATGATGATGGAAAAAAGTATGCACATGGTATATCAGGTATACCCTGGATATACCTTTTGCCAGAAAAAATATTAGGTTGCTGAGAAAAGGTCTACCAAAGGTATACCTGGTATACATTTTTCCAGAAAATTCATAAAGGTGCTGAAAAAAGGTATATATATGGTAGAAGTAATATGAGGTTGTTGAAGAAAGGTTTACCCATGGTATACCTGGTATGCCATGGTTATACCTTATTTCAGAAAATTAATAAAATTGCTAAAAAAAGATATACCCATGGTATACCTGGGTGGAAAAAGGTATACCCATGGTATACCTGGTATACCATGGCTATACCTTTTTCTAAAAGTAATATTAGGTTGTTGGAAAAAGGTATACCCATGATATACTTGGTATACCTTATTGCAGAAAATTAATAAAGGTGTTGAAAAAAGGTATACTAGGAATACCATAGGTATACCTTAGACCAGAAAATTAATAAAGGTGCTGGAGAAAATATAGTATGTAAGAATTGAATTATTGAATCTCAAGTAGTCTACATTAAAAGAAAAACATATCAACAAATATACCAATTTTGTCAATGAAAACATTGATCATGTATTCTGTGAAACATTTCTGCATGTCTTTCAATTATGTCTTGATTGTCCACATCTGCTACACTTTATAATTTGTATCACCATTATTTCCCATACTGGTTTAAATCTTTGCTTTTTAGGTCTTCCCGCCCTAACTCTTCGAACTGGTGGTAGAATAATTTCTTCTTTAATATCATGTGGTATGTTCCATTCATCTTTATAAGGCATTGGATATACAACACTTTCATAAGCTGCCAATATTTTTTCCTTTATGTAGTATATAAAACAAAATTCATAAGGATCAAGGTGTTTATCATTTACTACAGCTAAAACATGTGGACAAGGAAATCATCCAACTAATACTGTTTGCAACTGCATGTTTTTTGTTTCATATCCACTATGTGTTTTTTTCCCACATTCATCAATAGAATAGATATCAAAGTTTGTTGGTGTGACCTGTGAAAAGAGAATCATTTTCTAATTATAGAAATATTTGTTAAAGGTAAATTATGAATGTAAATAACAAACTGCAAATTCACAATTACCTTTATACATAAAAGTAAATAAAAATGAATATTTGTTCTTACCGTTATTTTTTGTGACTGAATGTAATTGTCTCTAAGCATATCTTCATGTTGTTTAAGCAACACTATAAATGTTGATTTTACTACTTTTCTATTGGTGCTACTTCAATTTTGAATTAAGCCATGTAAATGCTCTAATAAACTTGTAATTGGTAATCCTTTAGCTGGTTTTATTGTCGCATTAACTAATTCAGCTATGTTAGAAGTCATGGTTGTGAACCGATTTGACATTAAATATAGTTTGGACCACTTCTCATATATAATATCAGACAAATATGGTTTAATACAATTATCCAACTTCTAAAGTTCACCCATATTATAATTAAAATATGCTTGTGTGCATGCTCCAACAACACCATTGAAAAATTCTCAAAGTTTACTTGCAACTTCCCTAAATTTATTCTTCAAGTTATTCAACAAGTGATATGCACATAGACAATGGCTAACTTCTAGTTAGACTGTTACAAATGCTTTAAAAATACTTTTGTGTCTATCTGATATTATGCACATTCCTGGTTTAAATGTCCCTAAATTTTCCATAAAACCATTCCTAAGAATTTTCATTCTTAGAATCCACAATATAAGCTAATGGAAAAATTGAACCTGATACATTTTATGTGTTTGCGGTAATAAACGTCCCTTCGTATGTTGATGTTAGAAACATGCCATCTACCACAACCATTGGTCTACAATGTTCTGACCCTTTAATGGATACATTAAGAGCTATGTACACATAAAAGAATGATATGTCTTCTTGCAATTGCAGCTCAACAACCGAATCAAGATTTGTTGTCTTTAACATATACAAATGTTTTGGCAACAAAGTGTATGACTCTTTTGGTGTGCCTCTAACAAGTCTTAGAGCATTTTCTTGTGCCCTCCAAGCTTTCACATAATTCATTTTCACTCTAAAATCTTTTTGCATGTAACATATTATATCTGTAGGTGTGTATAATGCTTTTGGGTTGCTATATTTTACATTGATGAAGGATGCAACCATGCTTACTGTTGCTTACCTCTTGTTATTATTCAATCTAATTTGAAAACTAGAACCGGGGCTCTTATTGAAACTTTTGATCTTGAACTTGTTTGTTTTCCCCTTTCTTGATTATTTTAATTCTCATTTACAATTCTCATCAAAACATTTATATCTTTTTGCACATGATTTATGCATCCTAAACTGAAAACTATCTTTTATTACACAATATGCAATTGCTTCTTGCAAAGTACCTTTGTCACGAAATATCTACCCAACTTCAATGTTAGTTTGTCTTGGGTTTGTAAGTTCTACTTCAATATCATTATTATCCTTTATGATGTTGGAATTCATTTCATCAAGTGTTTTCCTGATCATCAAATTCACATTATCTATTGTGTCTACAAACCTATCCTCCACATTTGTAATATGTATATTATTCTTCAACAATGCACATGATGTTTTTACTTCAGTTTGTAGAGGATTATCAAACAATGCGATTGATAGTTCTGATTCAATTTCAACAATTGCAGATTTATTTCTGGTTATGTTAGAGTATTCTACTGTAAAAAAATGTAATATGTTAATGAAAATAAAATATTGGTTTGTCATAAGTGTATCAAATTTAAAATACATTGGATTGGATAATAACATTTTGCATGGTAAAGTTAAATAACGAACCTCTAACATTTTTGTCCATAATCATAATACACAATGGGTATGATTTAAAATCATGATCACTCTTTTTTAGTTCAAAATATAACTTCAAAATCATATTATCTTCAATCAGTAACGTAGGATACATTTCTTCAAGAGAATATCTTATATCCAACATGCCATTATCTCCATTAATCTTTAGTAGCTCTGAAATGATTCTCACAAATTTTTCAAAGTTACAGTGTGATGTCACTAAAATTCCTTTGACTTGAAAGTCAAAAAATCTAAATTTTTCAATCTATTTCCCTTTGTACTATATCAAAACTCTTATGTCATCCATTATAATTAAAAAATTGATACCTTGCATTGAAAAAATATGAGAGTAATATTTACAAGCTAATAAATGAGCAATTAATAAACTAAGAATGAGATAAATATTTAAATACATATGAGAGTATACCTGGTATACCCTAGGTATACCAATTTTTAAAATCTTTTTTTGTACTTAAAAAAGATATATCAAGTGCATACCTTTTAAAAAAGATATATCAAGTGCATACCTTTTACAGTAAACTTATTAGGTTGCTGGACAAAGGTATACCCAGAATATACTTTTTCCAGAAAATATATAAAGGTGCTGGAAAAGGATATACCCATAATCTACCCGGTATACCATGGGTATACCTTTTTTCAGAAACTGTATTAGGTTACAGGATATAGGTATACCCAAGGTATAACAAGTATACCCTGCGTATACCTTTTTTCAGAAAATGTATTAGATTGCTGGAAAAAGGTATACCCAGGATATACCAAGTATACCCTGGATATATCTTTTTTCAGAAAATGTATTAGATTGTTGGACAAAGAAAACAAGTTGATATTAGTTTTTTTTACCGCATATAATTTTAGGGAGACAAAAAAACATTTTCTCTATACAAAGGATATGCCCAAACTAAATTAGTACCATAAAACTACATGATCAATTGAATTGAAAAGTCATAGTTAAGCATTCCTGAGTATTTATTCATGCTTCTTGTAAATGATTAGTGAATTGGCTAGCTATGCTATCTATCATATTATGATTTTTCCATTTTATGTACGTGACTAGTAACTGCTTCACATGTTCATCCTATACTAACATTGTTTTTATAATCATAATTTTCT
>CAOJCQ012966399.1:0-10580 GCA_948356215.1 Stillingia texana | reverse complement strand
CTCTCTTTTTTTAATTCTTTCAAAGAATATAGAGTTTTGTGTATTGATTTTCCTTCTCTCTGATTGAGATCGATCTACTCCATTGTTAATCTCTTTCGCATTTGAGTCAACTGTTCCTTTTCTTTTTAGATCTTACGGTTTCAAAGTCCTCTTTCATTTATATACACTTACGAGATTGAGAATTGGATTTTGTTTTTGACTATATGTTGCATCTTATTTTGCTTTGTTGAATGCTGATCATGTTTAAATAGGCATATAAACATACTTTCACTTTGCTGGTACGCGAATCGTTATATTTTTTTTTGTTGTGGAAACATCAATTTTGATGTTTTTAGAGCGTATTTTTTCTATTTCTTTATAAATTAATAATAATTATTTTTCCTCTACTGGCATGAAAAAGTTGAAGAAGAAAATTTATAGGACAAGAGAAGATGTATCCTCAATGCTAAATGCCATTGAGGGTATCAATGGATAACTGCTCAAATTAGCCTTACGAATTTCACTATTCTTTTTTTCTTTGTTATAGATATGTCTAACTCTTTATGCACTCTACATGAGTGTTGTCTTTTTACCAGCTTTTATGTGTTTTTAGAGGGAAAGTTGTGAAAAGAAAGTAGTGTAGTTTATAGACTCTTATGCTTCTTATCTATTAGATAAGCCTATATTAGTTTCTTATTCTTTTGAGTGGATTAGAGGATGTTCTTTTGGTCTTCATGATGTTTGCTGTTGATGGAGATTGTTGATCCTTGCAGTCTTTCCATAAGGTGTAGTTGTTTTTCTCTCGATAAAGAACCAAGTGTAATAGTAAATCTTGCTTTGCAGTTTATTGGTTTAACTATGTAGCTTTCATTTCAGGTATCTGATGGGAAGATTTCAGAAGCCTGCTTTTGCATTAGGAAATTCTCATTATAGCATGTTTAAAAAGTAAGTTTTATGGGGATCCATATGAAGTTTATGGCTTATGGATTCAGTCCACCAAATACATGTTATATACATCCATCTGTTTTTGTCTTGTGTACCAGGAGTTGTTTAAGTGGACACCTTTTGTTGTGTTGTGTTCTGTCATTTTATTGTCCAAACTGCTTTCTTAAATTAATTTTATCCCTGGATTGTGTTCTTAAATTAATTTTATCTCCAGACTGCATTCCTAAATTAATTTTATCTAACCTTATTCAATTAAACCTTATATCTGTGTGCAAATAGTTAAGTGGAAGATAGGAACGTTTTAGATTTTCTTAAAATGAGTTCTGGACTACTGGTGTTTGTAAGAATTTAACCATAAATTAATAATATTAAATGATTATTGAAAGTGTGGCTTCTGGGGATGGAACTTAAAGGCAATAGGTCTTTTCTTTTATGAAAACATCTATCTTTTTGTTTATTTTGATTATCTAATTAATCTAGTTTTGTGATTCTTTTGATGTTTTCCTTTCTTATCCAGTGTTATGTCACAGCAAATATTTTATTTTCTTTTTTTTTTTCATTTTTCGTTTTTTTCTTTTTGCAATTTTTTGCTTGGATTGCAATTGATTTTCCTTTATTGTTCCATGCTATATTCTTTAATTTGTGGGGTGGCAGGTAGTTAAAAGTGACTCAAGCAAAGAAGAAAGTAAAAAGAAGATCATGAAACAAAAGATGATTGATAAGATATACATATTGTAATTGATGTTTCTTGTGGATAATTTCAAAGTAGGTGACATTTTGAATGATGATCAAATTATTTGTAACTTAATCCTGTACCTGTAACTTTTGAATTATTGTTAGATTTTGATATTTAAGCAATGAACATCATTTTTGTAAAACTCTTATTTTTTAATGGAATAAATGTTTTTTTATATATCATCATGGCATAAAAATATTTACTTTTATCTCTTTCATATGTATCTCTACATAAGGCTATGTTAGATCATTCCTTGCATAAATATTGATGTATTAAAGCTTACGAGGTTAAACGAAGAAAAAATATGCTATGATCAGAGGTTTAACCTAAGACACAATGTGCTATTATCCGAGGTTTAACCAGGTTTAATCATAGACAGAATGTGCTCATGATATGAGGTTTAATCAGGTTTAACTTGGGTTTAACCATGGACAAAATGTGCTCATGATGAGAGGTTTAACCAGGTTTACCAAGGATAGAATATGCTCTGATCCGAGGTTAACCAGATTTAACCAAGAACAGAATGTTCTCTGTTTTGAGGTTTAATAAGGTTTGACCAATGATAGAATGTGCTATTATCAGAGATTTAATCAGGTTTAACCAAGGATAGAATGAGCTATTATCTGAAGTTTAACCAAGTTTAACCAATATTATCCTAAGTTTAACCAGGTTTAATTAAGGACAAAAATTTATATTCTAAGTTTAAACAGGTTTAATATGTTTTAAGTTGTATTATATTTTTAATTAAGTTTAACTTGTTCTTTTTAATAATTGTATAAACTTTGAATGTATATTACTATAAATATGGAAAAGTATATTTACAAGTCATTTCAAAATCATATAATACACATGAAACGATATGCTAATAACGTCTAATGTAGCCATTTGTGATTTGTTGCAATGCTTGTGGCTTTTTTATCGTCTCCACTTCTTTCTCTACCATCCAAGTCTGTGATTATGTCAATGGTTTCCATGCTGACTGTGATTTGGCTTTTAAACATTAATTTTAATGGTTTTTAAACTTGCAACCTTCCGGAATTAATAGCCCATCGAGTTCAAAATTCTCAAACTTATGCTGATTATTCCACTTCCCATTGTAGAATATTGGAATTAACATGATATTCTTGTTGAGCTTTGATTTGGAATATATCTTGACATTCAAAAGTTGTTAAATTTACCAGTGCAACAATGAAAAATTTGAAAAAAAGAAGGAAAATGACAAGATATTGAATAAACATTATGCAATTGTTAATAAAATTGTACAGTTTAACTTAATTATTTGAATAAGAATCCATTCAAAGATAGTGAAGTTAATAACAATTCTGAATTAAAGATATCCTAAATTTTCAATATCTCAGGTCAGTCAACTTGAAGATTTTTCTCTTGCAACATTACTCAAGTTTTCAAACAATAAAATCAACCCAAAATCCACATTAGATTGCAATAAATAAACCATTAATGACAATAACTTTTCATAGAGGAATTTTAAAAAACAGATAGTTTGCTTAAATAATATTAGTACTGTTTAAGTAATTTGACATTAATCATAAACAAACAGATTGAAATTGAGCAATTGAATTAAAAGAATATATTAGAAACAACTGAAAATCATAAAATCAAGACTCAAAAGAAGGAAAATTTATCTAAATAGAAACACAATTTTTCTGGGAAAATAAAGAAACACGGTTTTTCCAAATTTCATCTCCATACAAAGTCCATATTTCTTACTTTTTAATAGTAAAAGTAGCTGCAAACTGATTCTTCAATTCAAACAGTCAGTTTTCCTTCCCCTTTGGTGTATATAAGTTTCTCTTAAATCCCAAATCCAATTCCAACTATGAAGATGATGAAGCTAGAAAACAGATACGTGAAACAACCCATTCCAAACAGAGAATTTATGAAAAAAATAGAAAGAAAGAGGAGAGAGACATAGAAACAGAAAATAGAAAGAAAGAGGAAAGAGATGCGAAACATAAAAAAGGAAGAAAGAAAAAATATGAGACAAAACGCAAGAATAAAAGAAGAAAATAAAGGTGTGGTAGATCTATAATAATGAAAGTTAAATTGGGTAATAGAAATGTAACTTTACTTTTACGTGGTAATTTTGAAAAACCCCTAAATTTAATTAAGTTATATTCATGACTCTTATGCATAAAATTAAATCCATTCATACCCAAAGAAAAGCCCAAAAGGGTCTGCAGCTGCACAAAGGCCTTTCAGAGAGGATCTATGTGCAGAACTTGTTATGTCAGGCCTATTTTTCTTAGATCTTTTAACTATTCTCTCTGATAATAATATAACATATTATTTAATTATACATTTACCTTTTTTCATTGCTGTATAGGTGTATTGAACTTATGGATTTTCTAACTACTTTGACAATACATAGTAAATGGCTGATTCTAGGATTTGGACTAGTATGATTTAAACTATTTTAAATTATTACTCATTATTAACAATCATTTGAATATATAAAGATCATGAATGGCCTCTATTCAATTATCATGGTCCTTAAGTGATAAAAAAGGAATGGTTCATCTTAACCCTTCCATAGACTGATTCCTTGTTTTGTTTAGATGGTTGTTAAGACTTGTATTGTTTTGTTTCATTGGTTAGGTCACCGCCTTTCCAAACATTGAAGATGACACTATTAATGATTTAGTGGCTCAAAATTTAGCTGTTGTAGCTGATAGTTTGATGCTTAGATATTTTCTTGATGGTGATGAATTGGATTCATCTACTTTGAAAAATCTTGAGATTTGCTTTAGGCCCAGTCTTTCCACCTCCTCTAAGCCTTCTCCTCCAAACGTATCTAATTGCCTTTGTCCAACAAATGGCTTGGACAATTCTTTCAAAGCCTAATCCAAGACAAATATCCCATTCTTTAGTCATTAATTATCTCAAACACTACACCTTAATGAGATTAATGAATTCTCTATTATGGTGAGTACCAACGGAAAACTTAGATCACCTCTCTCTAAAAAGAAATTCTAAAAAGTTTTGATCTCTTATTGTTCTTAATTTAGTCAATTCAAATTTTCAATTTCATCTACTAACCAAAAGGAGAGAGCAAAATCTCAAGGTTGCTTCAAAGAGGAAAGTAGATTCAAAAATAATTATAGAAAGAGTGATCTCGATAGCTATAGCAGATGAATCTATAGTTGATGGCTGCACAGGAGGGAGAAGCTTTGGCACTTGATTAAGTCAATTTGAACATAATTGAGGTTAAAAAAACTATTGAAATTGCAGATTTGATGGGTATCGCTAATGGGTTTGGTTTTTGAAAGCCAACTAGTCTCATTTTTATTTTTGGTCGAGTGAATAAATCATTTTACCCATATTATCGCAGAAAGGAAAAATATGGACAAACCCTCTTAAGAAGGTTTTGGTGACTTGGATAATTTCTAGAAAACAAAACATTTTTATTTTATTTTTAAAATGTAAAAAAGGGAGTTGCCACCCGGTTTACACAAAACTGAGAAAATGAACCAGAGATTATCGGGTTCGGTAATCCACATCTTATTTTGGTTCGGTTGAATTTAATTTATTAGGTTCATGCAATTGATTTAATTAATTTTTGAATTAATTCTAACCTACTCACGAGATGCAATGAAATTAAATACGCAAATTAAACACGGTAATTACAGGAATAAAAAATATAATATGAAAAAGCGGTAAAATGCATGTACATGTTATACATCCATAAAACTGGGTTATTGTATTAATTGAGAATTTTGGTTCCAACATACCATTTTTTATTAAAATATTTTAATATTTTTTTTAAATTACGTGAATTTTATTAATGAAAATCAAAACTATTTTTTTATAAAAATTACCGAATTAATTTTTAGGTAGAAATTAATTTAAGCGACTTTTTATATTTTTGAGTTTTATGAAAACGAGAACATAAGATATATATAAATGCATGAGCATGCTAAAATAAGCGATAAAATAAATATAGCAACCTAAAATATTAAATACGAAAAATAAATAAACAATAAGCTAAAAACGAAAATAAAATTCTTGATTATTACACACAACATCCTGAGCATATTTGAAACCTTTAAATATTCTGAATAATAATAATAAATGATACAAAAATAAAATGGCATGCAAATCAAGAGCATAAACTTAAACAATGATTTTCGAGCTCAAAACAGTATTGGAATAGAAAATCGAGCCCACCAACAGATTCATCTCATGATTTTGTTTTGAAGCAAGTATAAATATGACCATTATAGAGTTCTGTTTTGAGGAGAAATCGTGAAAACAAAAACTGTTTTCGGGCAGATTTTGGAAATCCGAAAATAAATAAAAAATAAAAATAAAATATAATAAAATAAATAAAAATGCAGAAAAATAAGGAAGATGACTAGAATATATTTCTTAATTTGTGGCCACCACAGGAATCACAGATTCGTCCACGACGAATTCCAAAAATCTCACTGAAATAAGAAAAAGAAATAAAATAAAACAATAAAAATAAAAATAAAATAAAATAAATTCTGGAAATTAGATGAAAATTCAGAAAATAAAACCTGGTCAATATTTTCTCATGGGTTACCTCTTGAAGTTTGAATTTTTGGTGTCGGAGACACATGGAGAATCCTAAAAATGCAAAGGTTTGGGTGTTTTAAAATATTTTATGCTTAATTAAATTAACTAATCAATTTTTACCTAATTAATTAGCTAATTTAAGTCATTAACTATCTGAATTAGGTTGAGAAACTGTGCTAATTATCTGTGCTCTATTATGAAATTGCCAAAAGTCTTAGAAATGGAAGATTTAAACCCTATTTATAGTTCTATGGTTTGTCCAGGGGGCAGAATCATCCGAAAAAATAGAATTACAGGGCAAATATGTCATTTTTTGGGTTTTCAGTGATGGAACCGTTGCTCAGGTAATGGAGCCACTGCCTTTCGGCGACGGCGCCGCTGCTGGCACGTGGCACTCCCAAGGAATGCCATGTGACATCCTGACCCGGAACCCGAAAAAGTCAATTTCTCGTATTTGACATATTTCATTGTTTGATTTTGAATCCGATGATGAAATTTTGAAATTCAAACCCGAAATAGGTCAAAAAGGGTGAAAATGTCATTTTCGGCCCCCGAACTCAAAAAATACAACTTTACCTTTCTGGACTCATTTTGTCATGCTGATTTTGATTTTGCTGACGGAATTTTAAGATTCAAACCAGAGAAAGACCGAAAGGGTAAAATAGGGTTTTCTTAATTTCACTCTTTGCATTTGACTTCCATATCTTCTTCTCCCGAAAGCCATGATTGAGGATCGTAGGCGATCAACCTCTTATCATCGAAAATCTCAAAACCAGATGCTCTACCTCGGGTATCAACACCCTCATTATTTTCATTAAATTGAAAACTTTTAAAAGAATTGCTTGGGAATTGCAGCAAAGTGGCGGTAAGGATGTCTAATTTTCTTTAAGGTTGGTTGTGCTACTCTTCTTTTTTGCTTCTTTACTAATTTATGGATTTTTTTGATTTGGGAAGTTTTGAGATGTAAATTCACATATAAAAAAGTAGAAGTGGCTCTTAGGGTTTGAAAGAATAATCTAGGGATATTCTCTTTTCTTGAAGCAAAAATGGAGTCTATAAATGAGAACATTGTCAGCAATATATGGGGTAAAAAATCTTTTAGTTGGAAAGCTTTCAAAGATGTAAGTAATAGCAGTGGTGTATTGATTTCATCTTTTGTATTATGTCCTTATTCTTCTTGTTTATGGTATAAGATCTTGTGTTGGTGGGGGATTTCTTTTTGCATTCCTAATAACTTTAGGGACTTCAATAACCAATGATTTAATTTGCAAATTGTGGTAGCAATTTTGGTTGGTTATGTTCCTTGATTCTATTTGATCGATATGACTTAAAAGAAATGAATCGGTCTTTAATGATTCTTCTGTCAGGATTTTTCTAGGATTCATGCATCATATATAAGACCTAATAACTCTAAATGCATGCCAATTACATCAAATATTTCCATGGATTGCTTTTAAAATTTTTAGAAGTTTACCAAAACTTACATGTTTAAAAACTTATTTCAATTTTTTTAATCTATGCACTCGGTTATAGTAAACTAGTAGTGTTCAAAGAAGAACACCTAGAGAAGTAATCCACACCAGAAAAGGAAAAAAAGAACTCAAATGCTATGAATCTATGATGAACGAAATTCCCTTTGAGGAAATAAAGAGAATTCAACTAGGGAGAGAGAAAAAGGAGGCGCAAACTTTTGAATTTGTGTTGTGTGTCTTTTGAAACCTTATGTATTTATAAGCTATAAATCCTAATAAAAACGGAAATAGGTTTTCCTTGAAGTAGAGGATAAGTTATTTGTTAGGTTTTTCTAGGATTTATGCATCAAATATAAGACGGAATAACTCTAAAAAATATTCTCATATATCAGATCATGCCATGGATTGCGTTTTAAATTTTAAGAGAGTTCAAACAACTTACTAATTATTCAAATCTTTGTTTCCTCTTTTCTGATTTTTCTTATCTCTTTTGTACTCTCAGAATGATATCTCATATCATTAACTTCAAGTTTTACCTTTGTTTCCATAATTCTATGGGTTTGTGACCTTCTGGGATCTCTATTAGCTTGTAATACAAAATGAACTGCTATATTCAAAGAATTTGAAACAACCAAAATTAAAGTCTTTTAATTTTCAGTTATTGATCTACATCATTAACTGTTCTATCTGTACAGATCATAAGCAACCCAAACCAAAAGCATCATGACCCCAAGAGATAGTAGATTTAGATGTGGTTTACACCATCCTGATCCATAAACAAATGCCGCTGCAGTACATCCTTTCATTTTACTTTCATATCTTTCAGAAGGAGAATATGGAATAGTCAATTTTACAATTTTAAAGATGTTAGAAGTATGTTAGATTCTTATTCTCTTTAATGCTGACTTTGAATCTTATTCAATTTTAGCATAAAGGTCTGGTTAGAACTTCAGAATAAAATCAATATAATTTTCATGATATGAACTTTCCCAATTATGATAAGTATCTTGGGATAGTGGATCCTTTATTGATCATACAAAAATCTTGAAGATGATCTAAGCATACCAAATCTCAAGGCCATGTGCACCACTCATATGGTACATTACCATAGAATGAAAGTATATGAGATACTACTTATGGTTACTTTGATGATCTCAAATCTAAAGATAATTTTCTCTATTGCTTATGAGGAGATTCCTTCTCATTGACTTTAGATACTATCATCCATGTGAGGATCTCCTAGCAGGTCTCCAATGTACTTGTTCTCTAATAAGCATTCATATGTTCATTTAGATAATCTTCATGATCACAGTCAATGAGATTGACTACTTGAACCATTCAATAAATGTAACTTGTGCTAATCTCAGTCTGTATTCTACAATGTCTCATATTGATAGAGTACTTCTATCAGGGATTTACTTAGATATCTCACATTTGTATATGATATTCATCTCATTATCATAACTTATTTTTGGTTGCATCCATACTGTGACTAATATTAGGGAATTCAATAAATTGTGTAAGATTTACAAACACATGTATTTAAACATAACACAATTTAATGAAGAAATGCCTTTATTAATCATTTTAAAGATTACATATACATGAATTATAGTTACAACTATAGCTCTAGGGTACATCTCTAAGAATCTCCCACTTAACCTAGAGCCAATCACCAATGTATATAATACCCATTGACTTCAGATGGTACTTGAATTTATTCTGGGATAGCACTTTTATGAGAGGATCTATAACATTGTCGTCTGTAGGAACTCTTTCTATTTTCACATAATTTCACACTATTATCTCCCTAATGAGATGGTAATGCTTGAGTACATGCTTGCACCATTGATGAGACCGTGATTCTTTTATCCAAGCAATAGCTACATTGTCATCACAATGGAGGGAACCACTTTAAGTTTTGATATTAACTTATGCATCCAAACTGCTTCCTTAACAGCTTCAAAAGCTGCAATACACTATGCTTCTATGGTGGAATATGTAATTATTGATTGTATGGAATTTTTTCAATTGAATGCTCCTCCATTCAGTTGGAAAATGAATCCTGACTGAGATTTATAATCATCCTTATCTATTTGGAAGCTAGCATCGGTATACTCGCGTACCTTCAACTCTGAATCTCCATAAATTAAGAACATATCCTTAGTTATTCTCAAGTACTTAAAAATGTTCTTCACTGCTGTACAATATTCTTCTCCATAGTTTGCCTGAAATCTACTAGCAACACTTAAGGAGTATAAAAAACCAGGACATGTTCATAACATAAATACATGATTGATCTTATAGCAGAAGCATATTGGATTCAACTCATGTTATCTCTCCCTTTTCGTGTTTGAGGACACATTGATTTTGAGAGATGCTTCCCATGTAACATGGGAATGTAACCTTTCTTTGAGAGATTTATACTGAACTGTTTCATACTGATTTTAAAACCAAGCAATCCTTTGGATCTATCTCTATAAATTCTTATTCCTAGAATATAGGTTGCTTCGTTAAGGTCTTTCATGGAGAATTGGTTGGACAACCAGATCTTCACTGTTTAAAGAGTAGGAATGTCATTTCTGATTATAAATATATCATCTATATATAAAATAAAAAATACAACTATGCTCCCACTAATGTTCATGTAGACATGTGGCTCATCATTCTCTATCAGAGTTAAATTTTGATCACCATCAATTAAGAATCCGTACCATTTAGGTTGGAACCTAACTCTAGTAGATCTCCTTAGAGCTTGTTCGATAAAAGGTTTGGATATAGAATTAGTGATTTCAATAACAGTGGGTTCAATCGGTTCTTTTGCCTCCATCTATGGATCTTGAACTTCTTCAAGTTCAATCTCACTCTCACTACCTTTTGTTGAGAGAAAC
>CAOJCQ012945164.1:0-12497 GCA_948356215.1 Stillingia texana | reverse complement strand
TCACACTTATTTGTTTCAAGTGGCCAGAGAAAGTAGATAAAGACTGGGACAAGGACTGTTCATCACCAATATCAGCAAATACATGGTCAAACCAAGGAAGTTGTACAGATTCAGAAGACAAAACATGAAGACCTGCAAACCATAACACATTTATGGACAATCATAATAACAAAATGAAGGTATTAGAAAACTAGAATTGACAAATATTGACATCTAATTAAAATGCAAATCTCCTCCTCTATAAACTCATTCAGTTTTTACTATGAACCAAGTGAAAGATAAAATTGCCTTAGACCTGCAGAATCAGTACCATGAAACAAATTAATCAGTTCAGTTCTTCGTGAATTAGAATTTGAGACTGAATTTCCATCTCGTAATTAGTTTTTCCTCCTCTTAATGCTCAATGGCAATATCTTAGGCTACCTCTCAATCTAGAAATTTTGCACATAATGTAAGGAGCAACAACGTTGAGAAGAGGGAGTATAAATTACATGAAATGCTATTGGTTACCCTACTCAACAATCCATGAACATATGGCAAAAGATAAACTAAAACAAATAACGATGCTGAACTCACCTGATTTTGCCATCATAGCAGCCAATCCAACTGTCTTCAAGCATATAGTTTTCCCCCCAGTATTAGGGCCAGTTATAACCAGGACTCTTGTTTTCTGGGTAATAAAAAAATCAACTGGAACTGGTTGAGTTAGCTCCAGCTTTGACACCTGACAACCATTATTTAAGTCACTTTTGATTCAAAAAGAAATTGAAACACTTCTTACTAAAATTTGTTGAATAATTTAAGAAGCAACAAAACAGAAATGAAACAAAACTGTTTCAAAGATAGTTTTACTAGTGTAATTAATTGGGTTGGTCGTAACATTACAAAATCTTGCATTTGACAAAGGTTCAAGGAGATGGAGAATCCATATAGCTAACCCCATCTAGTATAGGATGTAAGGATGAGTTGATTGATTGGTCATAACATTATGAAGATACCTGCATTTTTAAGGACGCAAGATCAGTATCTGTTTCTTCTCTGAATAGGACATTATCCCCTTAGAGTTTTCTCGTTATTCCCAAACCAAAAAATGACAGGGAAGAAACAGAAGATAAAATGAGACAGAACTGTTTTCAACTTGCTTAACTTTGATAAGAATAAAAAAGAGGTTAACTACCTGAAATTTCTTGATTATTTTTCCCAAATTGCAATATTGCTCATACTTTGGAAATGAACAATTTATCCCTTACTATAGTTTTTGGGTGCACTCATTGCAAGGCTACCTCAACACGATTAATTACACCACTTCTAAAATTAACTTTGAAGCAGCTTCAAAAATGCAGTGCCTACTATCTGAAGACTTTTATCATTCTGCTGATTAACCTTCTAATATCACCATGTTGAAAATGATATTTATGTAAATATTGATTTTTGCAATCATATCTAACCAGAACTGAATTGATCATTTTCAAAGATCTAACAGAAAGTTCAGGAATTTTGTTATCCCAACAGAGAAAATAAAAATCAAAATTCAAGCTCATAAGTCTGGTTAACTCTTACAGTGGTGACCTTACTGGCATCCTTCTCCAACTTCTGCAGCATACAAAGATTAGGATAAGTTTCAGCACCTTTTTGTGCTTAACCCAATGAAAACAGAATCGCAAGTCAAGCTTGTTAGCCTAGCATAATGCTTACTGTGGTAGATTTACTGGCATCCTTGCACATCTTCTGCAGATTTTGCCTATACTGCTGGAGTAATAAAGGATGGTATGCTTTAGGCATATACAATACCCATTCTCTCTGAGAAGGAAATGATGCCATTGATGTTTCAGCAGAGAGTGGTCCATCCATGTATTGTGGCAGATATAAATCAGGAGATGCCCCTCCAAATGAAAGACTGTAGGTCGCTCGGGCATTGATCTATATCAAATAATTACAATGGGAAATAAATTTACATAAGATATAATAACTGAAAGATAGTAGGGGAACTAAAATGCAATTATTAATCTGAAAAAGAGATATTCCAGTTACATTTCTATCATTGTTTTGAGACATGCACATGAAACTACATCTTAAGGGTATTTATACACTGACAATAACAAAATGAACCCTAATTGCTTGTAATACTACGTAAACACTGAATCAATCGAAACATCACTATCATGCAGTTTGAACATAATTTCTGTCACTTTCTTTTTATATATCCTAAGTGTTTTGTAGATGAACAAAATCACAACTATAGAAAATTGCACCTCTGATGTTTGAGGTTAGCTAAGACCATCCACAATGGGTTCTCTTATGAGGTCTCTATTTGCCATATGGTAGGACTTAGAGACTTCTTGAGAGCTATGTTGCACCAATTCGGATATAAATACAGGTACAACACGATCGACGATTTTTTAAAAAAACTAAGATACGTAGGCACATGTGTGTATCGGGGTTTTGATATATCTTCATCGATTGAATACATGTTTTTCTCTACTTATGTTCTGACTTTCCACAGGGGTTTTAACATTTAAATTAGTATTTTTGTTTTGTTAAAACTCTTTAAATAAGAGTTTCTCTTTTATTAGAACTCTTAATTAATGTCTATTTTCAAAAAAAGTCACATTTTTCTTTGCTAATTTTTTACATTAAAAATCTGATTTTAATCTTTTTGTTTTGTTAAACTCTTTATATAAGAGTGTCTCTTTTATTAGAACTCTTAATTAATATGTCTATTTCCAAAAAAAAAAAATCATGTTTTCCTTTGATAATTTATCTCCTAAATTAGCTCGTGTCTTTTAATCTCCTACATTTTCTCTCTTGCCTTTTAATCCCCTAAACGTATTCTATTGTATCCCACCGTATCCTTAACGTATTTTTAACATATATGAAATTGTCAAAATTAAAAAATTAAATAAATGCTAGAGATACGGATTTGATACGTATCGAAGCGTGTCAAGTGTGGGATACGTATCCGACACCGACATTTTAGCCAAAATGGCATATCCATGCAACCTAGCTTGAGAGTCTCTATGCATTGGAGAGTCTATATTTAAACCATCTCTAATGCTATAACACCATTTTTCACACTAAAATAGTTAAAAACACCAAAATGGTGTAAATATGCTCCAATACTAACAATATGTTTACACCAAAAAGAATATTCTCTTTATATTCTTATACTTCATATTATACTATTTTCTTTCACTTTAATCTTATTTATTTGTTGGATAAAACAAACCCATATACTTTTTCATTTTTACATATTCATCCCATTTATTTTTTATTTCTTTTATATTCATCCAATATTAAAATATTTTATAAATTATATAATTAAATAAAATAAAATATGTTGTTTTGTAAAAAAATGTATTGTTCCAAAATTACTACATTGTTTTATAAAAAAATATAATCTTATAAAATTAATTTTATTAAAAAATAATTATAAAAAATTAATTTTACAAAATAAATATATACCAAAATTGAAAAAATGAAAATAGATTACATGAGAATAAAAAAGAAAATTAAAATTAAGGACTCAATTGAACAATTAAAAATACAAAAGACTCCAACTAATTTCTTACTAAATCTTTAAAATAATAAAATAAATGATGAATAGTAATAGTGTGATGAACAGTGTTACACCAAATTTGGTGTAATATTATTCAAAACACTAAAATGGTGTAAAAAGTAGCGTTGCATTGGAGCAATTTTATACCAAATAATTTAGTGTTAGCATTGGAGTTGCTCTTAGAAATGAGTTTCTGAATAGAGAGACCCATTAAATAATTTATTATTTTTTAAATAATTTTTTCCATATTTTAATAGATAGTGGGTCCACAATGGAGACTCAAATAGAGACAACGATCGGAGTAGATCTCTATTTTTTTAAAATCAAATCTCTACCATTGCAGATAGGAATGACAATGGGTAGGGTGCCCATGGAAATTGCTATACCCATACCTGAATCCGTTTACTAGATAAGGTAACCGAACCTAACCCGTACCCATTTAAATTTAATATCATACTATCCATACTCGTTCCAAATCTGATAATTAATACCCGTATGCTACCCATTTCCCGTTAAATACCATTTATCTATAGTTTCTAAAAAATAGATAAAAATTTCACCCATTTTTTTTTACATGTTATTTCTTCTTAACTCAAAAAAATGTTAACTCAAAGATTAATGATGTGTATAACAAATAATCAAAATTATAAAACTCAATAAAGAAATAAATTGCACAAAATTTAGCTTCAAATTAATTAACGAGCATAGGTACCCATTATTTGAATCATATTATATATCCAAGTTCGGGTAATGGGTACCTAGTGGCTCAAACCCGAACCCGTCACAGGTAGTGAAATTACTACCCAAACCCATCCTAAACCCATTTATCCACTACCCTAATCAATCGTGTTAGGGTTGGGTAGAGTCGGGTACCCATCATTCCTAATTGCAGATTGTCTAAAACTTTCATACTGATATTTTCATTTTTAATCAAGGGGTATCCAGAAAAAAGATGGAGACAACTATAACACATTATTGCATTTATCTTGAAACCATAACTAAAGAACAGTGTTAGTGAATAAGTTTGTATGTCTGTAAGTTTGAAAGAGATAGAGCAACCTACCACATCTATTTCAATGACATGGTCCAATATATTTTCAACGTCATCAAGGTCCTTTTGCATCTGCATAGATTACAACAAAATAGAAACACAAAAACTCAAGGGAACCTATGGAAAATGAACAGAAATATTAACCAGCAAAGCCAGTAACCTTTTCAGTTAAGTTCAAAAGGACATCGGTCTCAGCCTTTGCCACTGATGCTCTTGCTCTTTGCAACTCATCATTTAAAGGGACTGCTGGGAGTGGTTCTAAAATGCTTCCTGTGCCTGAATCACTACAACAATATATTATTCTTCAAGAATAGCATCTTAATGCTTTTATGAGCTTAACCACCGAAAACTAAAAATTGAATTTACATTATGTTAGGAAATTAGCGGTTTAATCACACTATCACAAAGCGAATAGAGTAAGAAAAGAGAAAACAACACAAGAATTTGACGAGATTTTACCAACTAATCCTACGCCCTCGGTTGCAGGAGAGAGAGTGTTTTCACAATGAACTGGGCAAAAAGACTACAATCAATCTGCTTAAACCCCAAATGTGTTTCCCACATCGAAAATGGGCCTAACCAAAACTGAAAAAAATACAGCAGGTCCATTGGCCCAAGCCTGTAGCCCAACATTGATCGCCACTTTTTCTCTTTTTTCAGGCCGGGTCACAATTCAGATCCACCAGATAAATTCAAGACGTAAAGCAACACATTAAATAATATACTAAGAGAAAAAGACAGATTGATCATACACAATTCAGAGACCTTCCATTTCTAAAGACCAGCATTCTGCCGACACACTTTAAATGTTTATCCATATCTATATGACATTATAATGTATCAAGCAGCTGCGGTTGTTTCATCATGTATATTATTTGAAATTTACATTGTGTGATCGGGTGGCAAATGAGTTGGGTTTGGACAGATGGGGTTGGGTTGTATTCAGCCATGAAGCTCTTTGTGACCATTTAAAATACATAGCAGCTCCAACACCCACTTAACTCTAATAAAAAGAACTCTAACTAATCATTTATCCAATTAATATATTGTTGAAACTAATATATCGCCAGATAAGCTGTTTGAAATATGAAATTCTAGTTTTTCAATAACAAAAAGCACTATGCATCATGCAAGTTTCTATAATGGTCGATAATCTTAATTTCCATGAAACATTTAATCCTTCACTGTAGCTAAAAGTAGACAGAATACCATGTCTGCTGTACTGAAACTTGATGATTTGCCACTTCTATAAGAGCAAACTTGATTTGCAACAACCAACAGCTGATGACAAACAGCTGATGGAATTTCTTTTCCTTTCTTTTTTTTTTTTTTGTTTATTTGTTTTTTCTTTTTTGGTTAGAAGAAATATCTCACTCTCAGAATTCATTTATCTTTCATCAATACATTCATGCCAAAGTAGAATGTTTTGAAACTAATCTTACATACCTCAACAACAAGAGACCCTTAAAACTCATCAGCTGACTAGTGCCTGATCTTATGCACCATCTGCCATTGATGTTACTTGCTTCCTGAACCAATACTGTTACAATAGCTGGGACCAGAAAAATAAAGATGCACAAAAAATAACTCATATAGAGCCCGTCATACCAGAAAGGACGCTTCTTTCATATCATTCCTAATCAAAGTATCCAGTAACTGATGTAACTGAACAAAAAAAAAAGGATTACGTAATCAAAACTAAGATGTGTTGATTAAAGGCAGATAAATAACTTCAGCACAGGTAAAAACTGCAGAGACTAAAACAGCCATACTTTATATATGCTACCACAAAGTTTTTATCTGGATTGATTTTACACATTAACATGTACTGCACTTATCCATAAAGTCTTAATGAGCCATGTTATCCATTGAAATAAAGTGCTTAATTAGCATTGGAACTTTGTATGTGGAAAAGATTTTGGCACCCAAAATATAAAAGTTGGTAACCAGAAATGAGTTGCCTGAAAGACCAGCCAATCCGCAGCATGATTATTGCCTGGGTAAAATGCTAGAGAGAATGGAATGCACCCTCAAGTGAAGTTTGTAAGTGTCATATAGAACTTTACAAGAGAAGAACATCAATTTCAATCTCTAGCTTATTCAGCAAAACATTACCAGTAAGCCTCTCTACAACATTGAGATCCCATGTCAATACCTGACTCCTCAACCAAAAAAATCCAAGAAAACAATGCAAAAGAGTGTTAGAGACGCATGTTGATGAGGGAATCACCATGGCGCTATATGAGTCTCTAGGACACATATTAATGCCAAACATTGCTGGCCAATCGTCCAATTATGACTCTATTGGTAACTCTTTTCAATTGTAAATTATAGCCAAAGTTAAAGATTTACATAAAAATGTGGGACGTTCAAAACGTCAATTGGTCTTATGAGAAAAGGAAGGAAAAAATAAATTTTACCTTCTTCTCAAGTACCCGAACTTGATCACGAGATCGTTTAAGGGCAGAACTCTGAACCAGGAAATACAGGTTCCAATAAGAGCAAAGAACCAAAAGTAATCATGTAGGGAAAGCAAAAATGTCACTACTGGAATTGCCAAAATATGTAAAATTGAGAAAGCAAACAAGGAACATACAGCAGAGTCTTTCACAGAGCCATCATCATCTACAATTTGCCGTATCATTTTAACCAATGGTCGACTTATCACCAGTTCCATTATCTGCAGATCATATATATTCAAAAAACACTTATGCAACAAGCCATGGAACCACCGAGCATATGTATTTATGATGACAAAGGTAAAATAATTCCAAATCTTTTTACCATTTGAGAAAGAGGCATAAAACGACTGTACCATTCAGCATCTTCATTTATTGCAGATTCAAGATTAAGCTTCAAGAAATCAGCAAACTCTAGCACAGATGCAACAGCCATTGCTTCATTTGCACTCACTACCAAACCTCTCCGAGCATTTCTAATAGCGTTCTTCACCTTTTTTAAAAGGTGGACGGGAAAATTTATATATTTCATTAATAATACAACATTAAAATTCATATAATTATGCTAATTCCTACCAATACATTACGCTAGTCAGCATAACAAATATTTACATCACTTTATATTATACTAAAATTAAAGAGCAATGGAAAAAATAGGAAGTGGCAAACCAGAAGAAGATGGATGCCTGCAAAGTCCAAGCGGCAAGCACCATGTTTATGCATTTCCACAGCCGCATTTGTTTCTTCCAAAAGTCTCAAACTCTCCTCGTAGGTTCTATCAACTGACCATAATTGGACCTGTTATCCATTAAAACTATAATCGATAAGAAAACAACTCCCAATTATTTCCAATTTATCAAAAATTTGAAACAATAACCTAACCTTGATGGCTTCTCGACCCAAGGAAGTGCCAGCAAAGGAAGCGACCAAGTCACAGAGCTTATCCCACTCCAATACTCTGAGACTGGCATAGTGAACCTCGCTTATATTATTCGGCTGCAAGTTAGGGTTTGAGGGAAGAAGGGTAGTGGAGCAAGAAATTTGTGAAGCGAAATGTCTATAATTCTTCTTCTTCAATGTAATACAGTTACTATTCCACCTCCTGAATAAATTAATCTCCGGAAAAGGAGCGTATAAGGGTATCTGATTGCCAAACGCCGCAGAACATACCATTATCGTGTTCTACTTTCAGAATTGGGTGGCTAAATTAGCCAGTTAAAAAATGGAGGGATCTGATGAGATTATTAGCAAGTGTATGTGGTTTCCTATTTATCATTTTGCCAACTAGTGGCCCGTGTGAGAAGCTCGTCCGATAAGCAGCTTTCTCCTCTTATCAATATCAATCACTACTACATACATATAAAAATTGATAAGAGTCCAAAAAATATATCAAAATTTGAGCTTATTTATTTTATTATTATAATTATAAAAATTTAAAGATACATTATAATTTTTAATAAAATGTTTAAATGTATATTTTTAAAAGAACTGGTAATTACACACATACCATAGACGTGATAAGATTTTAAACGAAAATAATAACTTTTTACTCTAAGGTTTTTTACCTATTACTATCAACAGTATTAATATTATTACATATAGACGTCCATAAACATAAAAGTTAAATTAAATTTAAAAGGCACAGATAATAATAAAATTCTGCTAAATGGCAAAATTTTTAATGAAAATCACTATCTTTTCTTTTTTTTTTTTAACTCTTTATGTTAATTTAGTGAAAACTCTACTACTATAGTAAGTATTTTATCTAATTATTGACTTCGTACATTATAATATTATATTTGATAAAAAAAATATTTTATTTTATTATAAAATTTTGTAAACTTAAGTTTTAGTTTTCCTCATAAAAAAGGTTTTTGTTAAAATGGGAAGAATCGCCTAATTTTTAATAGAATTTTAAGAAATTAAAACTACAACTTTTAATGTTTATTAATTACACCTCTAAATTAATCTTTCAAAATATACATACAATAACACAGATAAAAATTTAATTTAATTGACTTCACCATTTTATATATGCTAAGAGGCTAAAACTAATTTTATATGCTAAGAGGTTTCAATTTCGAGCTTCTGCTCCTCTTTCTTTCATATAAAAAATCAAATCAATTATTTGAAAATTGAAAAATAGAAGTGTAAAAAAATATTGAAAGACTAAACATTTAGCTTTTAATAAATTAAAATGTTAAGTTTCTTCCTAATATGATAACGAGATAAGTAAATTACATGATTTATATAATATAACAAAAAAAAATATGATTACTAATATAGTTTAATCCATATAAAATGATTTCATGAAAAACAAAATCTACCCATTAAATTTGAGGGAGAAGGGAAGGGAAGGCAAGAGCTTCCACGTCTCATATGACTAGAAATAGTACAATGGTAAAGTTAAATTTAAATTGTTAATTTGAAACACTTGATTTCAAATATATGAATGATTTATTTTTTTATCAGTCCCAGTTCCATATATGAATCAATCTATATAAAATGTGCACTTCTTAAGTTTAGCTTGTAAGTTCTTTTACCTCAAAACCTGCAACACTAATCTAATATGTTCAATATGTTCCTCTATAAACTTGTTATATATTAGAATATCATCAAAATAAAAAAAAAACTACAAATTGACCTAAATATGCTCTTAAAAACATGGTTAATTAATCTTGTAAATGTATTAGGTTCATTAGATAAACCAAAAAGAATAACTTACCATTCATATAATCCATATTTAGTTTTTAAATGCAATTTTTCACTCATCATCAGATTTCATCCTAATATGATGGCAACCACTCATAAGATCAATTTTAGTGGAAAACCTGACACCATGAAGCTCATCCAACATATCATCTATAGAATGTGATGCAGAAATTTAGTCTAACTTAGACCAAACCACTTGAGCATGCAACTTGATATCGAACTAGGTTGGAACCTTACCCCCAATCTAACGAACATCTAAACAATGTAAGTTTAGAAACGCGTATAATAGATTGATTGAGCAAAAAGAAAAGAATTCAAGCATACATAACAATTTATACCCTAATTAAATTCTTGATGCAAAGAAAAGATTCAAGGATTATCTCATAAATCAATTGATAAATCTTGAAGAAAATTAAGCAAAACTCTTAGTTTTATTGAAGTTAAACAAAGTGACAAAAGTTCTGAAATAATAGAAATAAAGGATATATATAATGACAACTTATCCTATAATGAATAGAAAAAAAAATCCTAACAAAAACCTAATCTTTTTCTTTATGTGGAACTACACACGACCGTGTGATAAAGGGACACGCCAGTGTGTTTTTCTCTGAATCAAGGCAGAAACTCCAGTAGATGCCACATGCTCATGCCAGAAGTTGGCACGCCCGTGTGGCGCTAATACACTGTCGTGCACGATGAAGGCACAGTCATGTGTTTTGGTATTTTTAGAGGTAGAAACTTTATTTTCTCGCCCCGCAGACGCGCACGTCCGTGTTAACTTAGACATGACCATGTGAGTAAGGCACACACCCGTATCACCTGCAAACACGACTATGTGAGTCCAATAACTTCCAAAACTCACACATTTTTCTTATTCTAAGTCCTCTAAATTGGTTATTTCAAAACCAACTATCTAGGATAGTTAGATTCAACCTTTTTCTAGACCTAAACTCGAATCCTAAAGTTACCTTAGCCAAAATTCAATTAAAGTTCATTACAAATAAAGATAAATCATGGTCTAACTCATCTTCAGATGAACGAACCGGCTCTTGCATCGCCTCCACGTAGCATTCCATGAATACTTGCAACGCTTCCTTGAACTTCTTGGATCATAACCTAGTGACTGGTTCCTCTGGTAATGCAAGCTTATCCCAGGGTGCGCTCGTGCTCACATCATTCCCTCCCTCTTCGAAAGGATTCATCCTCGAATCTAATCCAAGATCAAAAGGAGATAAATCAGCAACATTGAAAGTAGCAGTTACACCATTCTCAATCGGTGGATCTATTTTGTATGCGTTGTCATTGATACGCTCTAGGACTTGAAATGGTCTATCTCCACGTGCATCAAGCTTTGACTTCTGTAGGTTAAAAAATTGTTCTTGGCATAAACATATCCAAAATAAATTTACAGGCTCAAATGTCACTTGTCGTTGTCCTTTATTAGCTTTCTTCACACTGTTTCATTTCTCAATATGCTCACATACCTTCTTGTGTATAGTTTTCATCAATCCAGCCTTCGCCTTTCCATCCAGGTTAGTCAACTCATTCATAGGTAAAGGTATAAGATCCAAAACAATTAGTGGATTAAACCTATACACAATCTTAAATGGTGTAAAACCAGTAAAAGAATGCACAGTTCTATTATATGCAAATTCAACAAACAGTAAGCACTCTTCCAAGATTTCAAATTCTTACCAACTATAGCATGCAACATTGTTCCTAAAGTTCGGTTGATGACCTTAGTTTGGCCATTAGTTTGGGATGACAAGTAGTGGAGTACAACAATTTAGTACATAATTTTCCCCAAAGAACACTCCAAAAATGACTCAGGAACTTAGAATCTCTATCAGAAACTATGGTCTTGGGAATCCCATGCAATCGAACCACTTTTCTAATGAACAAATCAGCTGTGTTTATTGCATTATCGATTTTATGGCATGCAACAAGATATGCCATTTTACTAAATCTATCCACTACAACAAACACAAAATCTCTTCCCTTTTTCATCCTAGGTAACCCTATAATAAAGTCCATTGATATATCAGTCCATGATTCTGTAGGTACAGGCAAATGAAATGTCCCAACTTATACCCTAATAGGATTGAATGAACTATTTTGAATCATATCTGATTTGTAATGACCCAAAATGTACCCTAAACGTATTATACAGGTATAATACATATAATAAAATATTAAGATATTATATTATGGATTAAATTGAAGTAAAATGGAAATTTTAAGTTAATTAAAAATAGAAAGGACTAAATTGAATAAAATTGAAAGAATTATGGTAAAAGTGTAAATAGGAAATTATAATAATAATAATATAATAATAATAATAATAATAATAATAATAATAAAATAAACAAATGTTAATTTGGATTATTGGAAGACTGGTCACGTGAAAATAGGAAGAAGAATAAGAGAAAGAAGGATCCAAAGATGATGAATCATCAAAGGGATCAATTGTGTTCAAGTTGAAGGAGAATGAAGAATTGAGGTAAGAATATGAACCCATGTGAAATCTAAACTTTAATCAAATGAATTCTGGTATATTTGATGGTTGATGAATGAATTTGTGTAATTGGAATGGTTGTTGATGCATAAAATGATGCTTGGATGTGAAGGGATGGTGAGAGGTGAGGTGTGTGTGAGGACACTTGACATATGGATGAATTTTGGACCAAAAACCTAATTAATCAACTTAAAATGGTAAAAC
>CAOJCQ012914431.1:0-12937 GCA_948356215.1 Stillingia texana | reverse complement strand
AGAAAATTTGAACCAAAGTATCAAATGCACCATATATGAAAAATGTAATAATTCCAGATTATGCTCAAAATCATTCAGCCCCATCACTTTTTCCTTCTTTGCTATTCCCGTCTTTCATTCTCCAAATCTACCTGTGTTACTATTCTCTTCCCTTTTGAATTTTCTTGGACGCACTTGGCTTGTATGGCCAAATTTGTTGGTCCCCTAGCATTGCCTTGCTCAAATTTCATCCTCCGTTCACCTGTAAGGTAACATTTCTTTCTAGCTTCAGTTCTTGTTCAGCTTTCATTGGGAATGAGAGATTAAACATTGACATCAGCTTGCACATTAGGATTAATCTGCTCTCCTTAATCTCCATCTACTAGTACACCAAGAGAGTTGCCTTCCTGAAATTTATTAAAAAATTGAGCATTAAAATTGCGTTGACATCAAACTAATGTTTATAGATAACTGTCAGTGTTACATGATAAGTGGCTGTCCATTTTCTGGATCAAAAAAAATTCCATGTCCATTTTCAGCTTGCTGATCTCTAACGTAGAGTCTGTCAATGTTGAAATTGTATTCTGAACTTTGGCTTTGAAGGTTGTACTATTAATTTGAGCAGGTGGAGTCTATTGTTCTGCTGCAGGTGCAGCTGAAGGCTGACCATGTCACAAAGAACAATAAAAAAAATTTGATGCATTTGATGCATACATATTGCATAAAAAATGTATTTGTTAAATTTAGTACCTTTTTACATTTCTTCTATTACGATCAAATTCGTTACAAATTCCACATCTTTGCTCCAATATCCCTTGACTGTCAATTTTTGAACTGTGTCTGCTGTCCTTAATTCATTGCTCTCCTTCTTTCTTTGTTTCTTGGGCCTCCCAGCTTTTTTAACAATCGGTGGTGTTCAATAAGCTCAAAACTCTTCAAAATCTTTGACCCCTAATTGATTGAGTCTTATGGACATACAAATCTTTCATACATGACTTACTGTAATCGTGAGATATATTTCTCATTGGATCAACCTTGCTGTGGTTCATGGCACACACTGCATAAGGGCATGAGATTCTTGTCAATCCATTACCTGCCCCAGTTTCAGAATCATGGTTAGTTCTGACTTCTGCATAGCCTGTTTCTCACTCATTAACATTTTCAGTAACTTGTGTAGATGGCAGCATTAATATGACATTAGGTATAAACAAATCACCCACATCCTCAGCCAAATTTATGTTCACACAATGTATTAGATATCCCAAGAATCATATTTGTCAAATTAGTAGTCCTGATTTTTTCCATGAACAAAGACTTAATATCGAAGAAAGATAGTAAATCAACATCAAAATCAGACACCATCACTTCATCGCTATACCCTATTCCATGATCCATTCTCCATAAACCATTACAATGAAATTGCATCGCAACTGTATTCGTCATTTTTTAACACTTCTTACATTAAAAAATAATTAATAAAATCAAAACACATGACTTTATCAATTAATTCAAACACAACAACAATAGATATGCTATAAAAAGGTTATGAAAAGGAAAATGCATGTGCAAAGATCCCCACTTCCAACAAAAGAAAATACAAAACAAAACAACAAAAAGACAACAACTTCCATATAATAGCGACATCAATATCAATGCATAAAAGGGTTTTTTTTTTTTTAACTGAATGCATAAAAGGGATTCACACAAAAAAAAAATTAGTAAAAGAGATACTCACTTGAAAAGAAGGCAGTGGTTGATCAAGTTGTAAGGATGGAGAAAGACATGGGTTAGGGTTTTTTGATTTAAATTTGTGAATAAAGAAGAAGATTAAAATAGCATGGAATGAGAGAAAGAAGGGTTTACGAAGAGAGGGTTTTGTGGAAGGAAAAAAAAAAAGAGTGGCGAGACCTATCGAATCGATGATGTGGTGAATAAGGTTTCTTAGTTAACCTATGTGGACTGACAGTATCCTGCATGTTTGCCACATAGAGCGTCATGTCATCTCCGTTAGATCTAAATAAACGTTGTTGGAGGTTAATGGCATTAAAGCCCGCTTCCCGTTACTTTAGTGGCATTATTGAGTTTTAAAAAAAAAAAAATTTGAAGGGCATTTTAACTCCCTAAGGGGGCATCATAATACCTTCTTCCATTCTTTTTTTAACTTTCCACTTGTTTTGGATTTATTAAGTATGAATCATAGTCTGAATACTTCATAATCTATTTCATATTATTCCATACTTCAGATACTAAAATAAATACTTTAATGAGGTTAATTAATTAATCATGATTATCTTAAAATAAAAACTAGCTTGTGTCAGGATCTACTAGTCAAGGGACAATCTTAGGATGATAGTTTTTATGGAGCGTAGGCTTTAAAAGTTGACCGAGGTATGTAAAGGTTTTCTTATTGAACCTTAATATATAATGTTACAAAAGCATATATTATAAAATTTTTGTCGTTTTTCTATTATAACGAGTTAAAATTTTTATTGATTATATCATTAAATTTTAAATTTTTATTGACTGTATAGTTAAGTTTAGATTTAATAGATTGATGGAATTTATCCACAAAACAAAAAAGCATATTAATTAGGAGCTAAAATGTCATTTTCAAAAGTTTTAAATCTTGACCCCAACATGTGTTACAATATTATTATAAAAACACGCCTTATGGATTATTTGGTAATTAGTTCAAAATATTTTTAATGTATATAAAAAGTAATTTGAAAATTTACATTTATTCCATAATTAGCTTCATTTAGACTATAAAAAATTTCATTTAAATTAATTGGATATTTTCCGTTAATATCTTAAGTTTAAGTCTGTTGATGTGATTATAAAAAAATAAAAGATTGAATTCGATGCCTAAAAATTTAGAGATCAAATAGTCAAAATTAAGAAGTGTGAAATTTTAAAAGCTCCAAGATGAGTTATTCCTACAATATTCTATAGTTAGTTTGATCTATATCTATCTTTTTTTCTTTATCTTTATCCTTCAACTTTAAAAATGGATAGATTTTATCCATATTTTATAAAATCGATGTGTTTTACCATTAAAAATTAAAATGAACATGTTATGTAATATAAAATGTTACTATTATCATTTTTCTATTTTGAAACTTCAAAAGATGTTTTACAACTAAGGAAATAAATAAATAAAGGTAATTTTTAACTATTTTGAAATTATGAATAAAACTAAAACATAAAAACAAATAATTTAAAGTCAAATTCAAATATGTGGAATATTTAGAAATGATCTAGAGTACTCTTTTAATTGATTTCCCGTTCCTTTTTTCAAATGATATAATTATATATAAAAAAACATCCGCAATATTTTATGCAACATAATAACTCCATACTAAGTAGAATCATTTTATTAAATCACAACATGAATAATTACATAAGAACTTAATAAAGTTATGATGATGATTATTCCTCAAATCAAATCTCACCACATTGATTGATTAATTAATTAAGAACCCTAAATACTCTCCAAAAGAACATCATCATCATCATCATTTTCATTATTAACTAATACAACCAATGGACTCCTAACATGATGGAACCCATCCGACCAAACAATCTCACCAAAATCATACCTTCCTTTCGATGTCTTCAATGCCTTAACAGTCACATAATATGTTAATTCTTCCTTAAAATAAGTAAATACCAAAACCCTAGGCCAGATTATTACATCAACTCCATTAGGCTTCACAACACTAACAAAGTAAACAGCATTTTTATTTTTACCCACATTTTTAACTGTTCTTGTGATTGTTGAAATGGATTTTAAATTAGGGATTGTTATTGATGGGTAATTTATGTCTGAATTTGTTTTGGAAATTCGAGCACAACAGGTTTCAGTCCCAGGAAGTGGGAGAACTAACATCTTTATTTGGTCTTCGGAGTAACCTATGTTGCAGAGGTAAGTGATGTAATCATTTGGTTTCATGTCGTAAATTAGACCCGGATCCATTGCTTTTAATGGGTTTATTTGACCCGCTCCTATCTCAAATGGATCTGATTCTTTTCTTGATCCTCCTGCTAGAATGGTATCTTCTGTTCTGTCCTTCGTGGTTGCTGATGATCACATGAAAACAGTAACAATATTATTTCGCATATTAGATTTTATTTTATTTTTAAATCTCATTTTGAATTAAGTTGCAGTTATTCCGACAAACTCAACCTGTGTTGCCAACTGAATTACATCCATAGATAGATTTTATATATTTTTTATCATAGTACATCACATCTAATTAAAATCATTAGATCATGTGGACTTTGCATATGAAATGAGATGATATAAATCAATTTTCGTTAACTAGCAATTAGACTAGTAAAAAATAAAACACTCTTAAATAGTCAGAAGAGAGTATTTTACTCTTTTTTGTGAGCCTGTCTAAAGCAAATCCATAATAATCGAGTCTTATGTTTCGGATACCATATGGTTATCATTAAATTTGCACTGAATAGACCCTACAAATATGGAAAAATGCTCCTACCCTTACCCAATTATTTAAAAGTGATTTATACCCAAACTCAATCAGAATGATTAAAAAGAAAAGGTGTAGATTAGGTCTAGTATGTCTTTAAGGTCAAGAAGCATATGATTTTGGGGAGTGTAGAAGGGTAGTTGTATTGGTTATTAAACATAATTAAAGAATATATATAAGGTGATTAAATTAATTAACTAAAGTCTTACCAGTGGTCATAAGAGCAGACGTAATAGCTGCAGGAGACCAATTAGGATAGGCAGATTTGAGAAGAGCAGCAAGTCCAGAAACATGAGGGCAAGACATTGAAGTTCCAGACTGAAAATTCCAAGTTACAGAACGTTTATCACTTCTTTGCAGAGTTGGAGATGTTTCTGGTGGCCATGCTGCTAATATATTTATTCCTGGTGCTGTTACGTCTGGCTGTTTACATATCATCAAATCCCATCTAATTAAAATTAGTTTACCCAATTAAACAAAAATGAAAAAACAATAATAAAATGTTGGGTTTACAGCACCAACATCACTAATTTTGGATTAAATAGCCACAAAATAAAAGAAAAATATCTCAAAAAAAAAAAAAAAAACTCAACTTTCCAATTCTTTCATCCATTGCCACCTTGACCAGATTCTGTTTATCAGACATTGAAGTATCAATGTGGTAATGATATATTAATATTTAATTAGATCAAATTTGACGCAACAATTCAATGCCATAATTAATATCTCATAATCTAAAATGTCACATAAATTTTTCTTATGTATATATATATCATTCCACATGACGGATGATATGTCACCAATGATGTAATAATATTTCACTACTATATGGCATTGAGTTGTTAAAGTAACGTGTTTACCACATTGAAATTTTGGTGACCGAAACATATTGATAATCCAGAGAAGATAATTGCAGATGTAATAACTTAAAGATTCTATTATTTTTGTGATATATACAAAAAATTCTTTTATACTTTGTGATTGTTTGATATAAAATTAAGTGATCACAGCTATAATAAATCCATAAAATGTCATATAAAAAACTATTTTCAAATACTCCACTCCACACCATATATAATTTTGAGTGATTAAATTCATAAATACAAACAATCAATTATTTGGTGTAAAATATTAAATTATATTTACTTATGGAAGGTCATGGTCCATATATTGACTCATGAAACTCCGCCATTAATTGAACTTGAACTTAATAGCTTAATAATTACCTTAAGAAAATCAGGTGAAATTGAACTTGGACCTCTGGAAGAGTAAGGTGCGATCATGGGTGCTGGTAACTTTCCAATAACTGTTCTACTTGGTAATATTTGAATCACAGGCAGCCTGTGCAGTCAACAATTAATCTTATATAAAATTGATAATAATTTCAACTTTTTTTTTTTTTTAAAAAAAATTGCCTAGTTTTAGTAATTAAGAGTCCTTTGGACCAAGTCAAATACTATAATATATATTTGAAAGAGTTTAATTTATAATCAAATGACATCAAAACCGTAAATCCATATTTGAACAATAATATCGGCAAGAAATAATAATGAAAAAATTGCAGTAAATACTTCTGAAATTGAGCAAGAAATTGAAGAATTAGAGATCCTTGAGAAATGTCAACATGGATAGTGGGGATAATATCAACATCAGCAAATTGCTTAGAAGGAGGCTCCACAAAAATCAAAGCTGCTCCATTTGCATTTTTCACTGCTTCTTGAGCTATTCCACTTAATGAAATTGGCCCTATATTTGAGAAACATATTATTATTCTTCCTGTTGCATTTTGTCCTGTCCAATTCTCCCTCGTGCAAACCCTGCAATTATTCTAAAAATAAATTATCCATACATGTATAAGTATAATTATATGTTTCTTTCTTAATTATATGTTTCTTAATTAGGCCTTCATTTTTTTAAAAAAAAAAGACTGATTACATAAAATGCACATTAACATGTCAACTTTTACAGATTCGTACTTGAATATAAGATGGGTTTAATTTAATTTTTGAAACTGACTCTATTAGATTTATAATAAAGATTATTAGTCTTTTTAATGAACTAATAACAACGTGAAACTCAATAAAATCAGTTTTAAATCTAATTATTCATTTGTTAACATTGGGTGGATATTAAGTATGATATTAAAATTTCAAGTTTAACTTTTAAATTAAATTCATCCTGATTTCAGATATCAAATCTGTAAAAATTGACAAATTCAAGGTATATTTGATAGGAAAAAGACGTTTATATAATCTTTTCACAAACTATAAGAAAGAAAAGGGGAAAAGAAAATATTACCCGCCAATAAAATACTTTCCGGCATATGCCAATTTTCCCGTGATTTCTTTTGTTACGAAGCTTTCTCCCTAATATACAAATACAATCATGAATACCAAATTAGATTAGTTATATTATACATCGATCTTCAAATTAAGTAGTTAATTAAAAAATCTGTTATATAAATCGTGTCATTAGGGTTTGCACAAACCTTCCCTAAAAGGGAAATGGAAAAGATGAGATGACATTATTTCCATCATTTTTGAAGCTAATATAAAAAGACTTTCAGTAAAAGAAAAAAAGTTAATATAAAAAATTTACATAGTACAACACATTGACTTCATGAATCATAGATCAAGTTTAGATAAAAAAAAAAAATCCATTAAATTACCGTAAGAAAGAAGGTTCTATTGAGAGCAATCTTGGTAGGAAAACTTCGATCAATGGAGGAAGCAGCAACGCAAATACTCCAAGGGGAAACATTTGAAACAAGAGAAGGATCAGGGCCATCATTTCCGGCAGAGAAAACAACACTAACACCAAATTGCACAGCATGAAAAGCTCCGATATCAGTGCTCGATGCGAAAAATGGAGCCAGAGGCGGGGAAGCCCCGAAAGAAGCCGAAATAACATTAACACCATCCTTAATTGCATCATCAAAAGCCGCTAATATATCTGAATCCGAACATTTCCCCTTTAATTCTTTACCCCAACATATTTTGTAAACCGCCAATCTTGCCCTTGGAGCTCCTCCTCTTGCTATTCCTTTCGCGAACCCGAAAAAACTTGAGTTATTGTTTACTATAGATCCAACGGCTGTTGATGCTGTGTGTGTCCCGTGGCCTAGAAAGTCTCTGGCTGATCGGTGTTCGGAGTTTCCGTGAGTTTTGTTTAGTTTTCCGAATTCCTGTTCAAATCCTTTTATGTAGTAACGTGCACCTATTAGTTTGTTGTTGCAGGCTTTTCTTGGTTCAAAATCTTCCCCTTTTTCACATTTTCCTCTCCAAAATCTTGGAATTGGCCCTAGGCATTTATCTTCTTTGAAGCTTTCAGATTCTGGCCATACGCCTGTAGTATTCCTCCAAACATTAATAAGGTGATGAGATGACAGTGATAGATCCGGAATTTTGATTTTAAATGTAAAACATGGTATATAAAACATAAATTAATGAAGTAGTGAGGGCGAAAGTAAATATTTTCAATGGAAATTTTGGAGAAAGAATTGGAGCAATTCTACCATTACACTTTATGTGGATTCGTTCTTGTGTAGATAATACAACAACGATTTAAATTAAATTGCTGCAGAACTGAGCTCTATTGAAAATTAATATTTTGTGTTATACAATGATAGACTCAGGATGAAGAAATAGGGGGCCAAAGCCCTTAATAGATCCATCTGTTGTGTTATATATTAAAATTATTGTTACTTATTTGCATGCTTGCGATGCTATTCAGGGACCTTGCGAGAAATTTAAACTAAGTGAAGTCGAATACGTAACCTATTAAAAGGGGGGGTAATCTGATGTAGATGTTTATCGTGGAGGTGAATATATGTACCATTGAATCGAGTTACGATATTGGATCTCACGATGCATACCTACTTGTGCATTGAAGTTAATAAAATTTTGATAAAAAGAGATGAAGCATGTTACAGTTATTTTCTTTGTACTAAGTGAGATTAATGAATTCAAAATTATGGAGGTGACATCCCTAATCTTATAACTGTAGCTACATCTCTATATATGCATTGCTAGCAATCTATGGCAATAAAAACATTCATTATAGCAGTGTATATATAAATAAACAGCTACCTGAATCAAGAACACCAACAACAACATTATCACCATAATTCCATTGAAATTGAGTTTTAGCTTCAGTGCCATAACCTAAGGGAAGCCCCAAGAAATCCCAGCTTCTTGTGGTGTGCAGCTTTTGTATCTTGCTCCTAAATACTGATATTACTCCTTTCATATCTGCATTATGCATATTTATTTTTTACAAAAATTAATTAATTAAATGATGACTGTTTTATTATATTAAAGAACTTGCATTACTTAAAACTCATTACTAGCAATGGAGGTTGCTTGGCTTGAATTCAGCCTTGCTGAAAAGCCTGAAAAGCTATGCTTGTAGCTATACATCAATGATTCTTTAGCTTCTCCTTCACTAAAAAAGATTTTAAATAAATAAAAGATCATTAATTGGAAAATTAAAATAATTAATAAAAAAATTGGGATATATAAAAACCTTGCAAAAACATTAGAGAGAAGTTGAATGTGAGAATTTGAAGTGATCAAAGGATCCCCAAATTTTGTACGACCAAGATAAACAATGTAAACCTGCAATAAATAAGAAGATCGAATATATTAAAAATAATATAGACTATTAATTATTACTACTGCTATTATTATTAGTATTATTATTATTATTGAATTTAGAAGTTACATGAGAAGTGGAAATTGAATGAACAAAAGAAAGTGAAAGAAAGAAGAATAGGCCCCAAAAACATTGCAAATAAGTTGCCATGTTTCCTATATGGGAAGAAACCACATGGCTAGTTGGGATTAAATAGCAATGGTGGGATTTGATGATCACAATCATTTCAAATATGAAGAAACCTTATGCTCATCCGTCATAAGATACCTCATATTTTTCACTCATCAGATTATTATCATTTTTTAGTAAACGGTAAACTTTTTTAGTTCATCCAATGGTAAGAAATAAGTGAGGAGTAATATGATATGGTACAGTGAAAATTAATTAGCTAAAGCCCAAATATGGTTTGGAAAATTGAAAAATAAAAGAGATAATAAAGTTCGGTTTTCGTCTCTAAACTTTTAAAACATACGATTTCTTTATATTTTTATTGTCATTTTATACCATTAAAGTAAAGCAAAAATAAATAACAATCAATCCAAGAATATCACATACATATCAACTTAAAGCATTTTAAGGGATAAAATCACACTATTTTGATTTCGGTGATAAAATTACTCTATTTTAAAATATAAAACCATAGAAAAATCAAAAGAAGCACTATCATCCCCTTCTTTCGATTATTATTGATTTCTGATTCCTTACCTCAAAACGTGATAAGGCTCATCACTTTAACTAATGTCTCACGTAAGTTTTGAAAGGGTTCTAAGTCTTTATCCATTCCTTTTATTCTGAATTTTGAAATATGCAGGGATAAAATTGGTTCATTTCAGACACTTTAATGACATAAAATAAGTAAATAAAAGTGTAGGAGTAAAAAATCGTTCATTTTTAAGAAGTTGAGCAAAATATGACATTATACCAAAATAAAAATAGTTTATAGTGCGTGCAATCAAAGGATGTAAATGTACTGCCATACCTTCTTCAATCCATTATGATAATTTACCTTCAAAGCTATATATTTGAGGAAAAGGAAACCCTAGCTCTCTATCTCTATCTTTTTGTACATCACATGTGTAGACTGCAACCTATAATGTTATATAGAGTTAGAATTACATGTAAAGACACTTTCATAAAGCTTCATCATATACCATAAATACCATGAAGAGAAATCCATGTGATTTTTCATCATTCTTTATATACACAATAAATTATCTTTCCATCTTCCTTTTCCTCATCGCCAATTTTTAGTGTCTTTAGTTTCTTATGATGTATACCCATGAACAACATATCAGTGACTGAAATTAAGTGATCTATTCTACAAACAGTAATTAAATATAACTAAATTTTTTATATAAAATAAATAAAATGTTAAAATTTTTCATTTAAAGTATTGAAAATGATATAAATTTGGTATATATATATATATATAAAAGCTTTTCAAAAAATTCCACTGATAATAAAAAAAGTCATATTTACTATTTTTTATAATGCAATGATAAATATGGTCAATTTTTTAATAGCCAAAAAAAAAAAAAGGTGACATGATAAATATAACTAGATTTTGAATATTAGTGAAAAATTTTGAAAAAAAAACTATAAATGATAAATATTTATCATTTTCAACATAACGGTAAATTATTTCAAGCATTTCAATCATATCCCTGTAAATAAACAACATTTGGTTCGTATACTTAGGCATGCACCACCTATATACATATATAGTTACGATTTTTTCATAAGGAATCCTAGCTAGTGTTGAATCCTAATCAATTAACATACTTCCTAGTTAATTAAAAATGGATTATAGATTCTATTTAGGCTATGTCTATGTAATGGTGATGGGTTTTTATATATATGGAATTCTTTCAACAAAATTTTAAAATCTTTATATAATATGCAAATTAAACTACATTACTTATAAATATGTCTTTCTTAGAACCGGAAAGCTAGGTGATCTCTACATTATTATACAGACACACTCATTATTAGAGTTTAGTTATTTATTGAAATTAAGGTATATTTTAAAATCTCTACAACTAGATACAAATGATGATGAAGCTTTGTATGATTAAGGTATAAGCCTATTTCATGTCATGATAATCAAAGATGATCATGTAGCTAGCTAGGAGATGAGCTCCACTATCTACTCAAATACCGATTTAACTTTAGAACCAAAATTGAGGCAATGATCAAACCTACTCACATCAAATTCTGATCTAATCTTTCACTAACACATTACGTGAATTTGAGTTCATTCTGTCGTACAATGAATCACAAGCTTATAATCAAAGGTATTAAAAATTACGATTCGATATGTTATCTTTCAATTCACATCATTAAACCTCTTTGAGATGAAAACTAAGAATACATCTATTAGAATTCTGTCATAGAAATCTATAATTGCATCTTAATGAATCATCACTTAAAGTATTCATTTTGCTTTGGTAAGCAGGAAATTTAAGTCCATCTAATTTTTGTATCTTTCTAGGGACATTATAATAGTAACATAGATGATAAGATCAATCAATTATCTAAAAAATTGTTACCAAATTTCAAGTGAAAATACTTCTGCTAATTAAACAATAAGATATAACAGAATTTTTTGGTATAAATAAAGTGTAGTGTACTGACACAAATTCCTATATACTTTAGATACAGTATAATTTGCAGGAATGATATTAAAACAATTAGATTATATATGGATACTTAGTTATCTCTCATGAGGAGTTGATAATTTTAAGCACTGTTTATGCCTGCAAACTTAATTAGCACTGATGAATGTCTTTCTTTCTTGAATAATTAAATAATGAAAATATTATTATAGCATTTGCCTAATTTGCTATTGCAGATAACTTTTGATGATTTATTAACAATTTATACAAGACGGATTAAAAAGATTTAATTCTGTATATTTACAATTAATATATTGTATTTGTAAATTATTAAGCATGAATGCAGATTATTTATTCTGCTAGCAGTTAGCAATTGCATGCATTTCACTTGCTTTTCCTTTTTTACTTTTCTTAATCAGCTAAAAGAATTACTTAATTAAGAAGTCAAAAATGCAATTTTGACTGGAGTTGGTCAAACAGCAAAATTAATTAATTTGTTAGTTTTCCTAATTATAAATGTGGGACAGAGTTGCAAAAAACTTTTAGAATAATCTGATAATCAAGAAAATTGTACCAATCGGTCCAATCCCATTGGATGAGGTTAATTAAGCTGATTACTCATTAGTGTAATCATTGAGATTAATATCCAAAATGTATATATAATCTCTGCAATATATAGACCGATAGTTGAAAAACTGTACGATAATTGTACTGTAAATTTATACGGATTATATTAGAAAAATATATCGATTACATTTGTAGTTAATTACTCATGATTAATATATATAATACTTCTAAATTACTCACTAATTATTTATATAATTAGATTATATGTAAAGTGTTATATTTTTTATTACAGATCCAAAGAACTTTAAAGTAAATTTATCAGAAATAATAAATCAATCAAATAACATCAGATTTACTTGGTTCACCTCCGATTCAACACATGAATGAAGGTTAGGTCCAAGAAAAAGCAATCAACAGTATATTTACTTAGCAATAAGAGTTACAGATTACAATCTAATCTCGATAAAACAGAAACTACTCTCTAATAATCTAGTGATTTACAAATATAAACAAGTAAGCTAAATACTTACTTCAAATCACAGATATAGCACACAAAGAGTAAAAAAACTATCAAGATTAAGCAGATGAAACTAAGGAATAAAACTCTAAACAAGAGCAGAAGAGAGAAAA
>CAOJCQ012908025.1:0-12963 GCA_948356215.1 Stillingia texana | reverse complement strand
TTCAAAGTTAGAAAATTCCATACATTTTTCTTACCTAGTTGCTGTCCCAAGATTACTTTTGTTCCACAACCTTTTCTTTTCCTTTTTCTAGCACTAAATCACATAGATTCATAAGTTAGCATAATAACCTAACTTATAATTAATAAATTTCAACCCTAATCTAACCCTTCTTACCTTAGAATTGGTCTTCTTACCTTAGAATTTGGTGCTCTTGTTTGCTATACTCTTTTCTAAGTTTATTTGAGTAGTTTGTGTAGAGAGAATTGAAAGGAAATGGAGGAGGATGAAGGAGTTCTTCGGTGGCCAAAATTTATGTGTGGGAAAGAGGGAAGAATTGAAAGAAAAATAAATAATTTATGTCCTTCTAAGGGACACAAATTCGGCACCCTAGGTGATAGAATAAGAAGGAATGAAAAAGTTTATAACTATCAAAAAAATAAGTGATCCTTGATCACCTTTGGGCAAAGACTAAAATGCCCTCCTTCCTTTTATCTCTTTTCAATTTAATCCCTAGGTCACACGTTTAAATTTTTGTTCGGATTTCGTTTATTTTACGTTTTATACTTCGATTAGGGCATAATTCATATATACATTGTATACTTCGATTAGGGTATAATTCGGGGTTGTTACATATAGTGTTGCCATTGAACATATTTTGGTACTTGGATAATATGTTGTTGAGATTGATAGTATTGACTCTGATACTCGATTGATCCCTGAGATTGATTTTGTCCAAATGAGGGTAATGCTTAGCCTTGAAGTATGGCTAATAGTAGATGAACTTGAAGTAAGTCTGTAAGTTGATCAATTGCCCCACTCAAGTTTTGCTATGTCTACCCCTGGATCAGTACTTGGCCAAGACTTTGTTGTTAGTCGTACTCCTCTTGGCATCCTTTTTTATCACAATAGAGTGGTCATTGGCTGCACTGATAGAAGAAGGCTCTATTTGTACTTGGATAAGTTGACCCTGTGATTGCGTTCCTTGGTACATAGGTGGATAGGCTTATCTCTGGCCGTACTCCTCTTGGCATCCTCCTCGATCACAATAGAATGATCGTTGGCTGCACTGATCATAAGAAGACTCCCTTGGAACTTAGACAAGTTGACCTTGTGACTGCATTCCCTGGTACATAAGTGGATACGTTCACTCCCAAGTATCTTCCCTTGAATCGCTTGAGTAACTTCAAGTTTGATCATAAGAGTTGATCATCTCCTTTTCTTCTACTTCGCTTGCAACATTATATTGTATTCGGTCATACAATGATTACCATTGTGGTCGTCAAAAAGATTTTCGCGACTGAAAATTTAATAGAATTTTTTAATAGGGTTCATTGGTCTAACTGACAATATTATAATTGAATAATAAAACTGAAAAAAATAACCAAATGATCCTGCTGGCAAAACTTGCTCAGAGAAGTTAAGGTTAATCAACTTGAGATTTGTGAAATAATTGAATCAATTTAGAGTTATAATATAGTAAGTAAGAAACAATCACATACAAAAAAGTGAAAATAAATTAAAAATTTAAGAAATTTTTAAAGAAAAAATGTTAAAAGAAATGTTAATTGGTAAATGAATTCTGAAATTCTATTTATAACTGAGGTTTAGTATCATCAAATTATAATAGAATTTTTTAAATATTTTTTTATTTATCTGTTCATTTATCTTTAAAATAATTTTTTAATTTATTATTCATTTATTTAAAAATAATATATTAATTTATTTACTTATTTATTTTTAAAAATAATTTTTTAATTTATTTTTTCATTTATCTGATTAAAAATATTTATCTAGCAAAAAAAAAAATATTAGTCTCGTTAAATAAGATGAACTCGTACCCAATTATATTAATCTTGACTTCACTTGACGGAACAATTGATTGGCTCAATTTTTGAGCCCCTCAACAGCTTTTAAGAAAAATACAACGCCCTCCCAGAAAAACCACCAAATTTTGCCAAACCCTACTCAAACGACCAACGAACCTCCGCACTTCACTTCGGCACCAACTTCCCAAGCCCTAATTCTTTTCAAATCTCTCTTTTACTCCTCTGCCATTGCCACTTTCTATCACCAATGATTCAATTCTAGCCTTTAATCATCCCTTCATTGCGATATCCACCATGTCCGGCGATCGCCGGGATATCCCTCCGGCCACCGGAGACGAAAAACGAAATGGCGTGTCAGCTGCTGGGGACTCTAGGAAGCACGCTACTACTCCGGTTTTGGTCTCTGTGACCCCCAGCCAGAGGCTTAGGTTGAACCCTAATAAGGATCATAAGCCCGAAAGCTATGACGATCTCCAATTGGATTTTACTCCGTCCGTTTTTAGCTCTCTGGAGCGGTATTTGCCACCTAGTATGCTTTCTGTGAGCAGGGACGATAAAGTAAAGTTCATGAAGGAAATTCTGTTGAAGTACTTGCCTCATGGAGAGCGAACCAGAGTATGTTCAAATATGCGTGTTTTTTCTTTTCAAACACAACTATTTTGCTTATTGAAGGGAAATAAATGATATTGAATTGAATTTATCCTTTCTGGTTTAATTTTCTATAGAATTACGAGGTTTTGATTAGAAGTTGAATTGACGAGGATGTCTATTTGCTTAGGTTTGCTATATAATTATTAGTAATGAATGGAAGGTGTAGTAGAAGACTAATGATTTGTTTGGTCGGAGGGAATAGACAGTAAAGTAATATTTAATTTAATTTCTCTTATTTCGAAATAAATGGAGGGAAACTAAAGTAAAAGAAGGTATTGGAGAAGAGGTAATTTACTCCATATCCTCACTTTTATTTTTTTCGAAAATGGAGGTAATGGAAAGTAAATAGACAAAATGTCAAATTTTCTTCTCTCAAACACAGAAGAGAAATTTAATTCCCTTGTATTTTATTGAGAGTAAACAAATAACAGAAAGTTAATTAAAGTGAATTCCATCTATTTCTTTCATTAATATAAATGCAATACTCCTCCTTATTTACTCCCATCCAAACAAAGCGTAAAGTTTGATAATTGTGGGAATGTAGACAAGCTGTATAGGTTCCTTGCAACAGTTGACAAGGAAAGTTAACATACCACAAGTCATCCAGTTTTCCAAGGCCAATAACTGACTTTATATATTGGCATGAATGATGGAGGCAATTAGCCAGAGAGAGGAAACAAAGAGGTATAAATATGATAGTAGATACTCAGGAATATATTTATTTTGTAGCGGACTTGCTTCCTGTTCCTTTTAACTGATGGAGAACTTTGCTAGCAAGGAGCAGTGGCATTTAATTTGTTCCCTTCTAGTCACTTATTTGCGTGAGTTTGGCTGGATATATTTTGGATCTTTGAATAAAACTTGATTATATAGTCTTTGAACTGACTTATGATATTTTCCATGTGTGCTTACGCACACATATGTATCGCAGATTAGAGATGTGAGAAATGGCTAATTATGTGGTATAAAACTTGCCAAGTTGTCTGAAGATTGTAAACAATATTCTTTGTTGATGCCATTTGTTAGGTTCAAAGACATAGAGAATACAGGCAGAAGATAATGTCAAATTATCAGGTATGAAACTTGATATTTTGCTTTTATTCAAGTGTAGAACATGGAATATTTGCATTGGTTTTTCCTGTGTTGAATAGTATTTAGGACAATTTGATCTCATTATTCCATCTATATTATAGCAGGATTAAGCTGGCTAGAAATAAGACTATGATCTGGTAAACTGGTTTTCTTCTGTTCTTTTAATCTTGTCCATTTGCTTCAAGCCTTCTTCAACAGGAAAACAAAGGAAGACTTTATAAGTATGAAACTTGTTATCACCTTCTAGTTGTCATCTTACATGTGAAATTGGGTTATAGTTAAAGCAATCTTTGGATTTGTTCTAATAATCTAATTGTAATGAAGCATTTTGATGATTTTCATGTTCATTGAGCTTCTTAAACCTCATAATGATTACTGAATTGAGATTTCTTAAGAAACTGTAAAGAATTGTTTGAACTGAAGAAACTTGATTCACTGGTTTACTTGGGCTTTTGGGTTATAGAATGCATATCTTTTGTTCCTCAAAGTATTGGAGCTTGGAAATTTCTTTTGTGTTCACCAGATGATAATCTGGCTGCCTTATATATACATATGCATATGATTTATTATGTTTGTGCAGCCGTTAAATAGAGAGTTATATGCGATGCACCCTGCAACCTTCTTTGTCCCTTCTTTTCTAAAAGCAATCAATGATAACACAGAAGAAAGTTTTAGAAGTATAATGTCTGAACCCTCCCCTGGTGTATTTACATTTGAGATGCTTCAGCCACACTTTTGTAACTTAATATTATCAGAGGTAACATATTTCTCTTCCTCGTGTGCCATTGCAATTAGATCTGTTTGGATTTGATAGGTTAAGGGTTTAAATATTAACTTCCCATGATCTTTTTCAATTTTAATTAGTTCTTTGAATTTTATCAATTTCACCTTTAACATTTTTGTATTTGAATCTGTTTGGCCTGCTCATTGAGAATTGGCAAAACAAGATTTTTGGCTTAATTCACAAATGATTGCTCTACTTATTGGTGAATTCCAGTTTGATCATCAGATTTCAATAATAAAATTACTCTTTCTTGAAATTGCCTATTAGAGAATTATTACCAGCATGTTGTAGTGATTTAGGGTTTCCTTGTGTTGATGAAGTACAAAATTTATATAACTGATAATCAATTTAGGAACTTTATGAATTTATCAATTGGTGAAGCCAACATTCTCTTTTTATTATGGACATAACTGAAGTGTAAATTTGTATTGCCTACATTTTTTCCTTTGCCTTTAGCTAAATCAGAAAGTTTCTACGATGCCATCCTTGCTTTCTCTTCGTGCTTCTTCATATCTCTTCATAGAGCTCAACTACCATTGGTTATCTGCTTTGAAATCCCAGTAAAGAATAAATTCTCTTATTCTCTATTATCATTGATTAACCCATTGAGGCAGGAGTAGTTATGAGGATGCCTTCAGTTGTGATTGGTGGAACAGATTAAAAGTGGAAAAACTGGTGCTTTTCTTAGTAATGCTTTGTGGTTTTCGCATAGAGCTACTAGCATTTTTAGCTATGTATTTGCTTTATATTTTTCAAATTGATTTGCATATTCTTGGAAGCAAAATTTAGCTTTTCTTTTTATTGTGCTGTCTTATGAAATAAGATAAATAAGAAAGGCCTTGATTGCTTTCAATTTTTGTCCTTTTATGTAGAACATGTATGCACTTGCTTTGGCTCCGTGCTCCTTAGCCAGCTGGGTACAATGTCTTGCTATGATTACATTCTGAAAAATTTAAAAGATTAAAGAGGCAGGAATTTTGTCATTTGATAAAACTTAAAAATGAAAGAAGCTAAAAGTTAATTTTTATTTGAGTAAATTTTTGTTTTTGGCCAATTTCCATGAGTTGGTAAAAAATTTTCCAATCTCAATAATTAAGGGTAAAATCAAGAGAATCTAAAATGAAAGGGTGGAAAGGTTTTTCTTTCTTTGGTCATTTTGCTGGTTTTGAGCATCTGGATGGAGAGATGTCTGTGCTTTATCGTTTCTCAGGGTAAGTTCATTTCCTAGGTTGAAAACTTTGAGAAGTGGGTTAATGATGCCAAATTTCGTATCATGCGGCCAAATACGATGAACAAGTATGGTGCTGTCCTGGATGATTTTGGTCTTGAGACCATGCTTGACAAGCTTATGGATGGTTTCGTTCGTCCTATATCTAAAGGTCAATGTTTTTCATTTAAAGTTCTTTAGGGTGGTTATATGCATGCATATTATAATTAGCTTTTCTTTTCATTTATTGTAGTTTTCTTCCCTGAGGTTGGTGGGTCAACTTTGGATTCTCATCATGGTTTTGTCGTTGAATACGGTAAAGATAGGGATGTTGACTTGGGTAAGTTCCTTTTTAATAAAATTGTCTACATTCTCCATTGTTATATAACTTTTAGTTTGTGGAGCTGTCTATGACATAACACCACATGAATTACTTACTTGATCATAGGGTTAATAATCTTTTACATTTACTTTGGAATGTCTTCAATGAGCAGTAAATGTAGGTGTGTGTATTGTGGTTGAGTTTTCTAGTTTTGGCATTTTTGGTAAATAATATTTATTTGAAAATAATGATACTAGAGATAGTGTGTTGCTATCAGAAGGCACTAAAAGAGCGAGTGGAAGACTAGAAATATATAGTTCTAGAATAAAACAGAGGATTAATTGGCCCTAGCAATATCTCTTAGTTTATATAACCTAGCCTTTTGTGCATGTGTTACATGTAAAATGTATTTGTGATTTTTTTTCATTAAGTTGTCATAGTGTTTTCACTAAAATGAGTCATGAAATGCCCCAGCAAATTGGAATTAAAATATATATAAGATTACAAAGTACTGTTAAACAGAAAACAAGAGGATATTTTACACAAACATAAAAATAAAAGTGGAACCATTATGAAAACCTATAAAACATGGATTTATTAGCATGTTTACAAATTTGAAGCAAGCTCAAAGAGTAGAAACTGGTGTCAAACCTACATGCCGACCTTCAATTGGAGGCAATGTAAACTGAGTAGATGGGGGCTTTACTTATAAAAGCCTTTAGCAAGGAAACATGAAAGACGTAATGAAGCTTGCCATTTTGACGTAGTTGAAACTCATAGGTCCTACAAACCACTCGATGGACAACCGTAAAAGGCCCATATAATCACGGGGACAACTTATGATGGAATGAAGGTCTAATTGAATGCTGCCTTCGGAGATGCAAATGAAGCTAAACCTAAGTCACCTGGAGCAAACTCTGCATCTCAATTTCCCTTGTCATAATATCCCTTCATCTTATTTTGTGCCTCAAGGAGTTTTCCCCTATTATGTTTCAGGCTCTATCTCTGTCCATTAAAGCAATGTCAACTGCATCCACCCTAGTAATACTACAATTGTGCCTCACCCATCATGTGCAAACCAGCCAACAACCTTATTGGCGTCACTAGTATCTTGGTTTTCGAATAATTATTCACATTGGTGTGCTAAAATCAGGGATCTTCTGTTTCATTTCGTCCTTCCATCTCCAAACCCTAGCCTCTCCACTATGGACTCTGTGATTGTGCATTTTTCTTGAAATCGAGAATTAAATTCATCACCCATTGTCTTCAATTCTAATACTAAATGTGGTGTACGCAAAAAGAATCGTGTCAAAAGGCGGTCAATATGAAAGCCTAACCTAATCAATTTATTTTCCCTTATTCCGATTCTTTGAACAGCCTATTTTGTTTAATAACTCAAGCGCAAAGGGAGCTTAAAACCATGGATCATATTAAAAAAAGCTCCAGATCTCTGTATTTTTTTTTATGTAGAATTTGACTAGGTTTATTATTATTCGCTTAGTCCTTTAAATAGGACTAGTCTGATTACATAATTAGGAATTCCTGTTCTAAAGAGAAATACACAATTCCTATTCTTAAAGAGAAACAAATAACTCCTATTCTAGAAGGGAATAATAATTAATTGAAATAAGATAATTAATCAAGAACCTAAGTCCCAACAGAGAACCAAAACTAACGGCCTTTTCCTAGTATAGTTTCTGCCCACAAAAGCATCCATGGTGTGCAATACTTGCACATAATTTATGGTTTAAATACTTGTTGGTTCCTATTTCGAATGGACATGATCATGCTTTTTCAGAATTTCCCTTCATCTTTTTCTCTTTGGTACTGATGTCATTGCACTTGAAGTAAATTATTCTGTTTGTAGAATATATATTCTGTTATTCGATCTGCTGCTATCTAAAGCAATGAAGTGTAAATATAAATGATTTCATATTTGTAGGCTTTCATGTAGATGATTCAGAAGTAACTCTAAATGTTTGCTTGGGTAAGCAATTTTCTGGTGGACAATTGTTTTTCCGGGGGATACGGTGTGATAAACATGTAAATACTGGAAGCCAGCCAGAGGTATGTTAGCCACTAACTATGGTAGAGTAATGCTCAAGCAGCTCAAAGCTAAGACTTAAATGTATTATTATCTTTCCCAGAGAAAAGCTATGTTTTGGTTTATACTTTTGAGTTATGAGGATATAAGTATAGAATTCTAATTAATATGTCAATGTTTGTGTAAGATAGCCATCTAGTCTACTATAGTGATGATGTGTATTCTGCTCTATGTGATCCCACTTATGCGAATGCTGGTTCCCTTTTAAACTGCTACTCCTTGATGCATCACTTTAGATACCTTACCAGAAGTATAAAAATTTCAGACCCTAGGAAAAGACCTCTTAGATCCAATGCAAAGATCGTCGGAATATCTTGGAATGAGTTTCTTTAATGTCTCTCAAATGGCCCTAGTGTAAGTTTGTGATGTATGATGATTCCAAAGACATAACATTTTCCCACAGAAATCCTTATCTTTTCATTATGAAAAGCATAGTTGCAGGCATCACTTTTGGTTTTCTGAAAACTCTTTTTTGGGAAATAAATAAAAAATGCTAAATTTTAGGTACTACTATTTGGAGCATTGCAATGTAACCATAGGATGTGGAGACAATTAATGATACTTTACATTTTCTTTTTCCAATAGTGTCTTGTTTTGTTTCTATTTCAGAATTAGTATATAACTTTGACTTTTGTGGTGCGGGAACTTGTTTAACTATTCTATATGGGACCTTGTGGTTCTTATGAGGCGTGGGCTTGGCTTTTGAGTAGCCTTTTCTTTTTGCATGTGATTCCATATCATTTCATTTTTTATAGTTATTTCTGTGAAAACAGGAGATCTATGATTATTCTCATGAAGCTGGCAAAGCCGTTCTTCATCGTGGTCGTCACAGACATGGTGCTAGAGCCACAACAGCTGGTCATAGGATCAATCTACTCCTTTGGTGCAGAAGGTACTTACCATTTTACGCTTCTCTGGCAGTACCTGTTATATGATTTGATAAACACAAAAACTTCTTGTTTTTTTTTTTTTTTTTTTTTTTTGTATTACAGGCAAGAAACAAAACTTGGCCAAATATCAAATCATGATTTTCTATACTTCATTTATAACCATCTAAGCTTTTCTGCCAAATCTTTCATTGTTTATTTTTTCGGTACTATCATGAAACTTTTAGTGTCTTGCCATTTACAAGGTTGAAGTATATTTTCATTGCATGGGGCAGAAATTGCAGGGTTTGTTATTTATGTGGTCAACCTATGATTTAGGATCAACTTCTACTTTATTATTACTGTTTTTGTTGATGATTCACCTGTTTATATGGAATCTAATCATATTAGTTGTTTGTGAGCTTTTCTTATATTCTAAAATATAAAATGCCTTGTCATTATACATGTATTCGTGCTGTCTCTGCAGTTCAGCATTTAGAGAGATGAGAAAATATCAGAAGGATTTCTCTACTTGGTGTGGCGAGTGCTCACGTGAGAAGAAAGAAAGGCAATGGGCAACCATTGCTGCTACAAAATCGGTAATTTTTGTTTCTTCTGTCTTGTGTGGTATTTCAGGTTATATCAGGATGCTGTATATGTGTGAGACTTGCATGACTAGCCAGTATTATGGGGATAGTAATTGTAATTTTGACCAGCTATCCTATAGCAAGGATTGTGCATTTGGTTCTGCATCATGGGTCCAGTCAGAGTGTGCGCGCACGGCACGCGAATTGAACTGATAAAACCAGAGTTTTTTAAGATGAAAACTGGTTGGATCAGAAATAGAATAAACCAAACCTTATCAAATTTCAGATGGTTTAATTCAGTTTAATTCAGTTATGCCCAACTGTACCTACACCGATGATGTAATTTTAGGAGATATGGGGGGAATAAGGCCAAAGTATCAAGCACCCAACAAGGACAATAGGATGAAATAAAGGTCAAAGGGAAGACAAACAAATATTCCATCATGTGTCAACTGCTATTCATTGTAGCATGACGACAATTACCAATTGTTGATTGGTTGGGCATAGCTAGAATGTTGCCTTGTTGAAGTTGGAAAGACTATTTGATGACTTGAGCGACTATAAACACGTGGGACGAACAACAGCGCACCCAGGCCCACATTTTTCTTTTCCTTTCCCGTATTCCCTTTTGTTGAGAAGGCTGTAGTCTAGCATTAGTTGCAACTTCGAAATTACTTTTTAAGCAAAAATGCCGGCTTTAAGGCTATGCAGCATTAGCCCATTAGACATGTAAGAGAATCAAAATGGCATACTGTTCTATTATACTGGTAGGAGAAGCAGAACATTATAAATTCTAGCGAATAAAAGTTTTTCTTTGCTTTTAAATAATCTAAAGTGAACATGTCTGAGCTGAGCTTTTATGTCTAGAAATTCCTGATTTAGCTTAACTTCCATAGTTCCTTCAGTTGGCCCTTCATTGTCTAGAAAGTCCTGAAATATAACACCCAGTGGCAAATCCCACATTTACAAAATGTGTGAGAGATACAGATTCAAAATGTAAAATTGCTTGTAAGACTATAACACCCTAAGGCAAATTCCATGTTGACAAAATATGAGAGATAATGGGTATGAAATGGGAACTTTTAAATTCCATATCGGATAGAAATGTGGGAGGAGGTTCAGAAGGCATTAGTTGAAAAACTAGCAATAATCTGGTTAACCATTTTACGCCATGGTGGGCATTCACAAGTTCTTCAGAACTGTTAAGCCTTGGCTATTACACATGTGCAAGGAGAGAGACCATTGTTTCGACCTTGAATTCTAATATGCTTAAAAGTTATATCAAGACGTGGAAGCCTTTATGTTGGCTTCCATAAAATTCTTGTTTTGAATTTAAGCTATTGCTATGTTAAAAAAAAATGACGTTCTGACAAGTTTGCAAGTTCTTGATGATAATAATAATAGTGAACTGATTTACTGCAGTGCAGAATATTTAGCCTTGAATTCTGCATCATAGTCAGAACTCTGTAGCATAGCTGTTTTCTTTATTATTATCCTTAGTAGGCTTAAATAATGTTTTGGTCTTTAAACTTATATCTTTCATGATTTTCGGTACTTAAACTTTAATAAAGGCAGTTTTGCCCTTGCATTTTTAATTGTAAAAGTATTCCTTAAGGGGTTAAAGGTAAACTTAGAAGTTAAGGGGTCAAAAGTAATATATGTAGGTTTAAGAAGGTTACATTTGGCCCTTTGACTTGCATGTTTAATTGTTTAAAGGGCTGAAGATAAAGTTAAGGGGTCAAAATTAGCCAAAGTAATATATTTAAGTTTAAAGGCTAGTTTACAATTAAACATGTAAGTTAAGGGACCAAAAATGACCATATTAAAGTTTAAGTACCGGAAGTCATGAAGATACAAGTTAAAGTGCCAAAACATTATTTAAGCCTTATCAGGTTCATCTTCATAAGTGCATTCGACTATATGGTATATAATGCTCAACATCTGAAATTGATAATGGATGTGGCTTTTGTGCAGGAACTGCTTAAAAGAGATGGTGAATCCACAAGTTGAGATGATCATAGTAAGATACTCATTTGCAGGTGCTTGTAAACGTATGTAGCTCTACACTTCACTCAAATAGCATCACACTTTTAATTTTTAATCAATCAAAGTTCCCTTGTGTATCTTCTGAACATGACGTGCTTTTGTATAAATAGCTCAAGGTAACCAAGTAAATTAATTTTATCTGTAGCAGCACGCCTGGATGTTTACTTTGTCCAAAAAAACATGACTGTTTACCATCGCACTCTGGCAGAATTTCGATACTGCTATCCACATTTGCATTGTCAATACTCAATAATCTTGTACTATTTTTTGAACTTCAATGAAGTTAATTTCTAGAAACTATTTCCATCTATTTTCTTGACTTTACCCAAGATGCCCGAGTACCTTTTAGCTTTTATTGCCAATACCAATTATTGCAAATGAATATATTATGACACGCACTAATAAGTTGTGTACATGTGTTCCAAATGATTGATTAATTTGATAGTATACATTTTTCTTATGTAAGAGGTCAGATTAGAAACACAAATTGAAGGCTTTACTTTCTTGAATAATGGGATTTGGATCAAAGTATATTTTAAGAAAACCAATCCAATCCATTGGTTATGATTTGAGATGGTTTGTATTATATAAATCAATCCAAATTAATAATAACATTGATAGTTTTAAATGGTTTTAAAGATGGTTTAAAACTATTTAGAGTAGTTTGAATCTATTACAATATCGATATGGTTTATTAATTCTCTTTAATTCCATTTTTTTCAATTTTTAAACTCAATTTTCATATTTTTCTTTTACTATCAAAAATATAAATATGATATTAAATTAAATAATTATGTTAAAAAATATTAAATTTCATAATATAATTTAAGAACAAGTAAAAATTATACAATAATTTTCTAAATAAAAATCAATTACAATCAATTCAAGATAAAATCTTTGAGTATTGTCATATTACAAACTAAAAATGCTAAAGTAAACCAAAAATTAAGCATTCAACATTGACTTTATTAGGGTCAACTCATGGGCATCAGTAATTTCACATGCAACTTTCCCTTTCTAACTCCACGACACCATCACTTGTAACATATCTATAATCAATAGTCTCATGCACTCCATTTAACGTAAACAAAAAATGAAGCATTTGAATGAATTCATAATGAGAAGCATATCTTTGTTTATAGACTCAGGTATTGTCACCGAGATAAAAAAAAACAAACACTAACAATTGAAGAGAAAAAAAATATCACATGCATCCTTCTTCAAATTTTTATAGAAATATCAGAGTGACTAGTAAATTAATTGGTTCAAACTATGTTTTTCAATTATCATTGAGTTCCTCTCTTCTTCAAACACTTTCATTTGTTTTTGTAGAAATATCAGAGTGACTAGTAGATTAATTGGTTCAACATTGATTTCTGAAAGCTATTGAGATAACTCAGAGAACATATTACAAGTGAGTAAGATAATAGCTAGCAATATTAGTCAAGTTTTGAAACTAGACCTCCCATTAATATTGG